>VZUI01051391.1:0-33574 GCA_013401135.1 Cettia cetti
CCAACAGTGACCCACAAACAACGACTCACTGCACACCAACAGTGACCCACAAACAATGACCCACTGCACACCAACAGTGACCCACAAACAACGACTCACTGCACACCAACAGTGACCCACAAACAATGACCCACTGCACACCAACAGGCCCTGGGCTGCAGAGGGCAGGGCATGGCCCAGCATGCGGCTGGGCTGCCTCTTCCTGCTGGGGCTGTGCCAAACTTGGGCTCCTCAGGAGCAGAGCCCCCACGTGTGAGATCCCAGAGTCCCCACCCTGGCATTCCTGTCACTGCTCCCTCTGGCCCCAGAGCCAACCCTCCCAATGCTGCCTTCCCAACACCTCCCTCCTTTCAGCACAGGCCCCTGCCTGGGGCACCAACAGCCCTGCACAAACCTGCCCCAGGATCACTCCACAGGTGGCGAAGTGCAGGAGCTTTGGCAGCTCCAGCAGTGAGCAGGGTCTCTCTCTTCTGACCCACCACTTCACTCCTCAGCTAGCCTGGCCTCACTGAGACCTTGTCCATGGAATCTCAGCATAGAAGCATACCAGGCAGCCAGAACCTGGTGGGGATGTAGACTCTGCACTCCTGCCTCATCCCAGCACTCCCGCAGTGCAGAGATACAACTGGCCCTGTGCCCTGGCAGCACTGGGGGCACATGAGTCACAGAGAGGTCAGCAGGGGGTAAATGGATCCACAATGGGGGCACAATGTGCAGGGCAGGAGCACAACCAGGCACTGCCAGATCAGTCTTCCCTGTAATGCAAGGAAATGCTGATGGAAACACCATCCAGCCAATCCACACCACTTGGCTCACTTGGACATCACCCGTCACTGCTTGTCGGGCAGGCAACACTCGGGGTCGGATCCAGGCAGTTCAAGCTTCCCTGGAAGCCAAGAGGCAGAAACAGAATGCACTGCTGCTGGAAGAAGCAGTGCCTCCCTTAGATTCCCTGTGGCTCACAGTGTGGGCACTGTGCTCACAGCTTTTTGCAGTAGCCCACAAAGAGGGGAATCCCCTTCCTGTCCTGCCAGGAGCAGGAATAGGAGTCGAAAGGAACAGGAGAGAAGAAGAGCAGGGAAGGAGGAGAGAGAGGCTGTGGCGGGGGCTGCAGCGGGCGTGGGGCATGGATGCCATCTGCTGGAACCGCTCTGCAGCCGCCGCAGCCGCAGTCCCCCCACCAGCGCCCTGCCACAGCCCCCGCCAGCCCCCCACCCACCCACGGCACAGGGTCCGCACCAGCAGCCCCAGCACCACGGCCGCTGCTGGACCCAGCGGGTATGCAGCCCCCAGGCCGAGGGGCACCAACCAGCCCCCAGCAGTGTGCTGAGCAAAGGTGCCCCAGCCCGCACTCCCTGGACCCTGCTCTCGCAGCGGGGTGAAGGGGGAGCATCGAACCTGCTTCATGGGAATGGCCCGCCCGCTGCCAATACTGTCCGCTTTACACTCCGGCACCTTCTTGTCGCGCTCCGGGTCCGCGCCCTTCCGAGACTGGAAGAGAAGAGACACAGGGGCGTTAGAGCTGGGCACGGGAGACCAAAATGCACGGTCCCCTGTCCCCCGCAGGCTCCAGATCTGACCACTCTGCTCTCCCCCAGGCCAGCTCTCCCAGCGCACAGCGCAGCCAGGTGCTCACCCTGCCCCTCTAGGGACACTCGGGACACTCCAGCCCAGCCCCCAGCAAGCTCTCCTCTCCTTTTCCCCGACTGCAAGCAGAGCTGTCCTCCTCCTGGCAGAGCGGGGCTATGTGGGCCCCCCCTCCCGTGGGGCACACAGGACCATGGCGACAGACAGAAATGGCATGGGATGCAGGTGGAGCATGGATGGAAGCAGGAGAGGCTCAGGCAGTGAAGGAACTCACACCTCTACTAATCCAACAGATTTATTCTGGTAACACACTTGCACCATACAAAGTAGCACAGGTCACCGGGCAGAGATACCAGCCCCTTACAAAAGAGCATGGACAATAAATATCTACCACACGTCTAGAGCGGCGAGAGCGGGACCCACCAGCGCCCGAGGGCCGCAGGGAGAGCAAACTCTGATAAATACAATATGAAATTTACAGTCTGTTGAGCAGAACTCATTCAAAGTGCTTAGGACAGAGGGAAATACCAAGTCATACATGGCATGGAGCACAACCAATACATTCAGAATCACAACAATGGCAGGAGGCAGCGGCAGCGTCTCTCTGGAGCGTCCTACACACCCCCTCAGTCCAGGAGGGCCCCCGTGTGCTTTGGATCAGAAAGGGATACGAGCCCCGCGCGCCTGGGACACCGATTCACCAGATTTTGGGCCCAGAACCAAACAAAGAGATCGAAAGAGAAGAAAACTAAAGAGACACAGATGGCTGCTCGGCTGCGAGGAGAAGAGGAGAAGGAGCAGGAGTCCATGCAGGCTGCAGAGGTGCAGGAGGGAAGGAGTGGAGCGCTAGCGGCAGGCGCTGCAGCAGCTCCCGCAGGCAGCAGCAAAGCGTCTTTTGGCCCATCCAGCTCCATGCGCAGCTGTCGCCCGGTCCCGGTGTGTCTGCAGGTCTTCCCGTCCCAGGAGGGTCGTCCGCCTGGCATCCCCGAGAAAGGGCAGTGCCTAGACAGCATCCAGCAGGCCCAGAAATGTCCCAGCTTAAAGTGCAGGCGCAGGCCGTCTCAGCGCTTCCTAGACTTTACATTGGGGGGATTTAAAAGGCTCCTGCGTGTCTCCGAGGGGGGGACCCATGCTGGCTGGAGGGCGGGCGAGCCTCTAATCTTAGATCAATCCCAGTGCCCATCCCTTATCCGGCCCTGGAGAGGCAATGAAAAGTGAGAGAATTTGTACAGAGGTGCCGTGTGTAACCACCTGGATCTTCTAATTTGGAAGGAGTTGGAAAGGCCTTTTTGTTGATGAAAAGTTGGAAACAGTGGCACATATCTGCAAATATCGAAAGAATAAAGAGTTTGGCAAGTTATACTCAGAACACGGACACGAGTCTGTCAGTGATGGGTGCCAGTGGACAGCACGGACAGGCCACGGAGTGGGCGCCGGCGGCAGCAGCAGTCGGGGCTGGGGCTGTGGGTCAGGAGTGGGTGGGCACCTCGAGGCGCGGGTGAGCGCAGAGTTTGTCTCCACCTGGAGCTCTGGGGCACACAGACCCCCGGGGCGGGAATGAGATCCAGTGGGGAGTGGGAGGAGAGCAGGAGAGGAGCCAGAGCAGGAGAGAGGAGGAGGAGAGTAGAAGAAGAGAGGAGGAGCAGAAGAGTAGAAAAGGAGAGGAGGAGGAGGAAGAGAAGGAGGAGAAAGAGAAGAAGGAGGAGGAAAGGAGAAGGAGGAGAGGAGAAGAGGAGCAAAGGAGTCAGGCATAGTTTGGGACTGGGGCTGCAGTGGCTCTCAGAGCTGAGCCGAGCACTGCATCTCGGAAAGGCCTGTGCCCACCTGGGGACCCCACAAGGATGAAGGCTGCTGGCTACACCTGTGCTGCCTGCCTGGGAAAAGCTAGTGGCAGAAAACAGTCTGCCCTTTCCTTCCCTTCCCACCCTTCCTGGTCCTGTCCCACTGTGGGAGGTGTCGGGAGCTGCTGCTGCTGCCACGACCAGATGGGTGAAGACGTCAACGTGAGCCATGAATGTGCACCAGCACACGAGCAAGCAGGTGAGGTGAGCCCCAGCCCCGCGGCGAGTGAGCGCGTGTCGCCGAGCACAGTGAGCCCGCGGCGGAGAGCAAGCGTGAGCCCAGGATGAGTGAGCACGTGAGAACCCTACACGCACGATGACTTCCACAGCGAACAAGCTTAAGCCCCGCAGCAAGCCGCCCTCCTCCTCCCTCAAGCATGTGCCCACCCCAGTGAGCGAGCATGGGGCTCCAGAGAGCGTGAACATGAGCCGGCGGCGAGTCCGGACGCATCGGCGCACGGCGAGCAGGATGGGCGGTGGCACAGCGCGAGCGCCGGGCACGGCAGCAAGCACAAGCCAGAGACCGGCTGGGCGGAGGGGCCAGCACCGCCAGCGCCGCGGGCAGCGGGAGCATGGCCATGGGAGAGCTACAGGGCATTCCAGAGGGCGTCAGCACATGGAGGGGAAGGCAGTGAGGGAACAACCATGCGTTGGGAGTGGGGACCTGCTGTGAGGGGCGGTGTGGTGGCAGGAGTGGGTGGGGAGCACAGCCCACCCGCCCACAGCACACGGACAGGGTGTGCACAGAGAGCTGGGGGTGCACAAGATGCAACCGGGGGGAATGCACAGAGTATTCAGGAGGCCAGTGCAGAAGCTTCCAGGATGCCAAGGGAGATAAGCACGTTCCCAGCACAGGGAGTGCGGAATCTGGGCTGCCAATGGTGCAGTGAGAGGAATGGGGCATAGGACACTGAATTTGTGTGGTCTGGGCTCAGAGCAATAGCAGCTGGTCACAAGGGTGACACGGTGCAAACAGGTACAAGGGCTTTGTGTTGGCCGGTTCCACAAACAGCAGACAAACAGTGTGCTGAGCAATGGTGGCTGGAAAGCACATTGAGATGGGGAGAGGAACAAGGCCGGAGCCTGCACATGTACACAGAAAACAGAGGCTACACCTATGCTAGACATGGGACTGGGACACGTGTGTGCTCACAGTGAGGGGACACTCATGGCTGTGCTCAGAGCAAGGGTGAGTGTGAGGGCAGGACTGTGCACACTGCAGGGACAGCGTGCAGAGAGGCAGGCTGCAAGGCAACCAGCACAGCTGAGGGCTGCAAATATACCCTGCTCCACTGGGGGCCCACAGCTTTGCTGCCTCCCCTATCTTCCCTCCCTCCACACCCACAGCAGCTCCCACGTGCGCTGCTCAAGTCACACAGGACTCAGGAATGGGAGTGAGTGGGGCCCCATGCCAGGTGCTGAGCTCTGCACAGCACCACTGGGCACAGCATCACCGGCACCAAACAGGAGGCCCAGTGACCAGGGGCTCCGTGCCACGCTCAGGGTATGCAGCCCCAAGGAGAGGATGAACAGAGTCACTGGTGTTGTGCATGCACAGCTGCACTCCCCATAATGAGCAGGAGCTCACACACACTACACACCCACACGAGTGCAACCTTGCACACTCCTGTGTGTGTGAGGAATGTCCTGCTCCCAGATGCTCCCCATGCACGCACGCTCTGCATGAAGCAGCTTGCAGCACCATGGTCCCTGCACACACAGAAGGTCCCTCCCACACACACGCACACTCCTGCATCCCCAGCCCTCCTGCCAGCACAGCACGGGTTGCCGTGCAGGGGAACCTGTGGGGTCAGGTTGCTGTGACCCACTCCCTTGCCCTCTCCTCTGCTGAAAACCCACTCCAGAGCTCCTGGGCTCCCCGTGCCGCTTACCGTGAAAATGTTGGAGCGCCGCTTGGACTGCTTGCGGATGGGGGTGGGGGTGTTGGAGGCAGCGATGGTCTCAATCCGCAGCTCCCGCTGGCTGATGCTTGGGGTGGAGGGCACAGAGGAGGAGTAGTCACTGAAGGCTCCTCCACCGTTGGTGGCCTGGAGGAGGAGACGGATGGTCAGAGAGGTCAGAGACAGTCTACCTGGGGGCATGACTGCAGGAACACCACCTGCCCCACACAGCCTCATGCCAGGGCAGGGAGTGCCGTGCAGGACTGGGACTGGGTGACATCCAAAAAACTATGGAATCGTCTCGGTTGGAAGGGGCCTTAAAGACCATTTAGTTCCAACCCCCTGCCACGGGCAGGGACAACTTCCACTAAACCAGAGTGCTCCAAGCCCCATTCAACCTGGCCTTGAACGCTCCCAGGGATGAGGAGCTCACAACCTCTCTGGGCGACCCAGAGAGACATCCAATGCCAGGCACCACTCCTGCTAAACAGAGGGGCTCAGGAAGCCTTTCCTCTCTGCTCTAGTTTTTTCACCAGTAAAATGTTCAAGTTCTGAAATCAAAGAGAAGGGCAGCAAACCGCCAGAAAAGCCCAGCTGAAGCCCTTCCAAACATCGGTGTGGAACAAGGCCTGAGGCAGCGGGGTCCCACGGAAGCGGTGTCCAGCAGAGGGGCACAGCTAGGGCACCTCTACCCGCTCCCAGAACACAAGACCAGGGTCACTCTCCTTGGGTAGTCATTCCCTGCCTCTCCACTGTGCCCATGAGACATGAGGCTGCAAGACAGCCCAAAACCTGCCCAGCTCCAAGTCCCACTTGTCCATTCCCTGTCTCACGAGGACAGCCATGATGCCAATGGGGATGCATGTCCCCAGGACTCCAGCCTTCATCTTTCCTGGGTCCTGAAGCATGGAGTGCCACACCCCAAGCTCAACCTCTGTGTGAAACCCATCTCTGCAGCTGGTTTGGAGGTCTCTCTGAGCAGACCCTGAGGCTGGCACACACCTCTGGTGCCTGCAGACCATCGTAGCCATGGCTGCGTGGCCTGTGCCTGGGAACACAAGGGGCTTCCCTAACACCTCACAGGACTTCATGACAACAGGAAGATCCAACCATGCAGCCATGCATCCATGTCAACAACACATCTCTTCCAGATGAGGCCATTCACTCCCACCGTGCCCATGCCAGCAGTGTGGGCAGCCACTGGACAGGGGCTTAGGAACATCCCAGAAACAACACGGGCACGGAAGCCTTTCATGTCTGCAGCCCAGAACATCTCACTATGACACAGCACATGGCAGCCCAAGCTCCTGGGCAGTTCTGAACAGTACTTCAGAAACACATGGAGCAGCTGCCCCTAGAAGGGCAGGTGAGCTCCAGCACCCCAGAAGAGGCAGCCCACGTTCTCCCAGCTCCATGCTCACGGAGTGGTGGCATCAGTGGCCCAGTGACTTCCTCCATCCGGCCTACACTCTGAGCAGAAATGGAGCCTAGGCAGGGTGATGATCTTCTGAAGGGGCTCCACAGGAGACTCCCATCCCCAGTGGGATCAGAGTCTTATTCTGAGAAAAGCTTTTCAGAAAAGTGTGAAAGGGGCTGCACAGGCAGAGCAGTGACCATGACCCACAACCCAGTCTCAGAGAGAAGTGCAACCTTCACCCAAGCGACGGATACCCTCATCTTCGACAAGAGATATGGGAGAAGACACACAATGAAACCTTAAGAGAGGAGAGGCCACCCAAGCAGCATTTCAGCTTCCTCCTCACAAAGACAGAGCAAGGAAAATAATTCCATGCTGTGAGCAGGCGGGTGGCTCGGACAATCCCAGCCTGTCTGGAAATAAAAATGTTTCAGAGTCCTGAAACACAGAACAATGGAACCTGATCTGGTTGTGCTTTTCCACAAGTACAAGAGGCTGGGAACTGTCCAGAGAAGGGAATGTCACCTGGGAGCTCCTCTGCAGGGTGAGGAACCCTGCGCTGGACAAGAAGGTTCTGCTGCCGAGACCCAGGGAAGGGGAGACCACCAGGGACACAAAGGGGTGAAGCAACGTGTCACCTGCCAGTGACTTCTGGACCTTCAACAGAGAGAGCTCCTGTCAACCCCAGGTCCAACACCCACACAGGAGTTCCACAGGTGCTGTGATGAAGGAAGAGCTGCAGAGAGCCAGGGCCACCGAGTGGACACATGTGCAGTCTGTGTTTAACTGATTTATCATATGTGAACTAGGTCAAAGAAAGTGAAACGTTCCAAGTGTTAGGAAGACAAGGAGGATGCAACAGCACAAACAACCTGCCACATGGAACAGTGAGCCAGGCATGGCTGCCCCTCCAAGATCAGCTCCTGGCCATGTTTGGCATGTCTTGGTGACGTTGGCAGCACATTCACGATGCTGTGACTATGGGGACGAGCCAGTTCTGAGGAGGCTGCTGAGTCTGAGCTCCTGCCAGAGCAACTGGAACAAAACCCATGGATGCAGGTGATGGACACGAAAACATCAAGGAAGAAATTTTGCTACACCCTAGTTTGTATTTTACTTACTCCCTGCAGATCTGTGTGTCATTTCTGTCTGGCCAGAACAACTTTCCTTAGCCTGTAAATCTGCCTGGTTTCGGAGCCAAGGTTACTGTGCTTGAGTGATGAAGGACACTGGCCTCTGAACCTCCCATGTCCCACAGACCAAACCTCAGGAAGAGCTCTGGGACTGGAGGATGGCTCACACCAGGCTATGAAGGCAAGCTGCCACAAGTTTGGGGGCAGAGGAGAAAGTCCTTCAAAGATAAAGTGGCTCAGGCAATCCTAAGCCACAAGCACTCCACTGGAACAGGGAGGTTCGGAACTTCCGTGGGATCCAGGGACACAGGAAAAATCTCAGGGATGTGGGAGAACCCTGACAAGATGACAGGTCTGGGCCGGTACCATGTGTCTGCTATTGGCAGGTACTTTGATGGTGGACCTGAACAACCACCTGTGGTCACCACTGAAAGTTGAGAAGATATTGGGAACTGGAAACTTGGTAAAACACCTGTGGCAGAAATCCTTCCCATTAGTGTGTAACCAGTGGAAGAGCATCAACAGTGCCACGGGGTGCCTGGGAAGGGCAGAACACAGCTGGAGTACAGGGGCGGTAATTCCTGACTTAACAGGGCCTGACATGGAACAAGCAGTTTGGGAAGGGCTCTGAGTGGAAGAGCACAGACAAACAGCAAACACCAACCCGGTGTCTGCGGGAAGAAGGGAGAAGCCAGAGGAGCATATGGACAACAGAAAGTGGGCACCACAAGCCGAGCAGGCAACGGGACACAGGCTTCCACGAGGAAATGCCAACGCCTGCTGTTGCGGCTCCTGAATTCTGATGGAACGTGCCACAGCAGGCCAGTGAGCACTGTTACCAGCTCAGGTGAGCTGCCCTTGGGGCTTCATTTCACTTGCAAGCTTTGATTTTCCACCTCTTTCATCTGATCTCTCACTGAAGTCTGGATGAAGGGCCTCCTGGTGCCCCCAAAGAGCCCGTGCAGGAAGGCAGACCAAGGCCATCAGAGAAGAGCCATGATACTGGGCAGCCCAGAGCATGGTGGGGAGCAGCAGCTCCCAAGGCCCAGGAGGGCACCCAGCTCCCTCCACCAGCTTGTCAGATCCTTGCACAGGGTACCTCTGTTACCTCCTGCCAGCTGCTGGGAACCAGTTTCCTGGCAGAAAGACAAACTGCTATCCCACAGCATACACAACAGTGACTCACCCACAGCCTGGGGAACTCCCAAAGGCATCCCAGAGGCCCTGAAGAAAGACTGAGAACAGGGCAGCAAAAGTGAGGAAATCAGGTAGAACAACTCTGCAGATGTTGCAAGCACCCACTGCCCTGAGGAACTCCCATCCCCTCCCTATAGGTAAGGGCCAGGACCTGCCAGGAGGGAGCAAGGTGGAGTCAAGGCCAAGTGAGGAGTGGGATTCCCAAACCCATCCAACCTGCTCACTCAGCAACAGATGTGGGCAAGACCCAGAGAGGAGAGCCCAAGGTAGCAGGCAAGAGCTTTCCCTGTGGCTGCTGGGTTCTGGGGAATACAAGGTGTCTGCTCCAGCAGGTGCACACCCACACCCCTCAAGTTGCTGGGAAGGCCAAAGGGACAGATCTGTGTCCCCAAGGGAGTGCAGGACTCCAGGGCTGGCCCTGGCTCCTGCCGTACCAGACTGATGCTGAACACAGTACCCAGGGCCAGGGACCTGCCAAGCACATCTAGTGACTCATGAGAGATGGTGGAAAACCCTGACCAGGGTTGACCTGCTCCTACAGCTCCCTTTCCCTCCCCATGGATGGAGCAATGTCCTCGAGGCTCCAGGAACTGCTGGAGAACAAGTGAAAAAACCCCAAACTCCCAAGGGCAAAAATAAAACCAGGGCCTTTGGCTGGTTCCCAAGATGATCATCCACTGTGGAAGGAGACCAGAACACATCCACAGCACCACTGTCCCAGCAGAAGGGAATCCTCCAGACAGATGGGTAACCCTGGTAAAATCACCAGGGTCATCTGGAGTCTCTCCTCTCCCAGTAACCACACTGGACTGGTCCAACTGACAGACCAGACAAGCAGTGGCCATTTCCAAAAAAAGTTAGTTTGGCTCAGCCAATAGTGTCAAGCTACTTCCAGAAGAGTTGTGCCCAGAACAAGAGAAGGGGCAGGGCTGGGTCTCAGCTTCTATCTACCATAAGAAGCCCTTTGTGGGGGCCCCCTTTGTCCCATTCCAAGACAAGTGCTTTCTCAGCTGGCAGCTCCAGAGGACAGCGCTGTCCCTGCAGTATGGGCCAGACCAGGCCCTGAGCAGTACTGCCCATCCCAGTTCCAGGGGCTTCTCCTGCCTCTAAATGCAAGTCCCAATGTTACAGGGACTCCTCCTGCCCCCTCAGGCAGTACTGGAAGGGAAGGGGATCCTTCTGTCCGAAGTGCATGTCTCACCTGTGCACACTGATATCTGTGGCATAAGGCAAATGAAAGCTCCTAACTGTGGTTTTTGTCTGGCTTCTCTCCACATCATCTCCATGTTAAGTCCTGTGCTCCTAAACTCTTCCTTGAGAGCCCTTTTTCTGTTTTTGCTGTGCCAGTTACTGCTCTTTGACTTGCGAAATGAGAAACCCCGGTGAAAGCCCCAGGCTGTCAAGTATGACAGAGTTCAGCTCTGCTCCACAAACACCTTGTCACTCTCCCATTGGTCCTTCCTGGCAGGGTGAGCCTGTCCACCCCCTCCCAGAGCTGCCCCACCATGTATTGCTGGGCCAGGAGCAGGGGACACCAGGGCACTGCTCCCCAGTGCCCACCTGGGCACTGTGCCCTCCCACATGGGCAGCCTGCTCAGTTCCCTGTCGGAACCATCAGTTATGGGTGAATTTGTTTCCCAAAGCCACTAGGATTTTCCCTGAGGACAGTGGGGAGGAGCTCCAGAACCTCGCTTCCGAGCCCATGCAAGAACAGGTAAACACTTCATGGCATTTTAAGATCACTCACCATTGCTTTGCTATTTTTTTGTCTTTAGTAATGGGGGAGAGATGTGCAAACACCAGGGCAAAGATCGCTGCACGGGTCATCGGCACCGAGAGGGTTTGTGGTGGGACCACACAAGTCCCCAGGAACACAAATTGACTTTGGTCACCCTTGTGGGGCCCAGGTTTGCTGAGGGCAGGAGGGGCACAGCACTGGACAGGCACAGAGCAGGTCCGGGGAGGGGGCACAGGCCAGCAAGCCGCAATCCCTGTAAGCTGCACGCTGCGTTACTTCCCTTCACAGCTCTGCTTCCCACCACAGCTCCCTACGTCCCTCCAGCCAAGCCAGGAGCACAGCGAGGTACAGAGAGCAAAGGTCTGTCCCCAAGCAGGCAGCCAGAATTCACCTCTACACAGACGTCGTCTGCAAGCCGTGCTGAGAGGTGCTCTGTGGGAAGGAAAGGAGAGGAAAGCAGGGACGGCTCTGAGCAAACACCTCACAAAGCTCATGACATGCAGTTAGAAAATTCTTCCAAAATTTGCTTCCCCGCAGCCAGTCCTAAATCCACCCCTTTTGTTCAGTGCTGCCTTTCCTTGAGGAGCTCTTTCATGTCACACCTGTGTATTTTAGGTCAGGTTTGGCATATCTCTGCACTCATTCCTCATCTAAATCAGTCAAGTGCTTACTTTCCTCCTGTGTCGGGGTCTCTTCCCCCCCACACGTTTTGGCTACTCCTTCAGGTTCCATGCACAGTTACATGAGTGACTGGATTCAGACTGGGGGCTCTGGCAGCCCCACCCCTCGCACAGGAACACTGTTCAGCTTCATGGTAAACACACTGCCTGCCTGGCACAGCCAGTGCCAATGACATGTATTTATTGGGACTCTTCTCATACTCTGGACATGGAAGAAAACACTAAACAAGTGTCCAGCTTCCCTGAGAAATGCTGACCTTGGCCATCAGCCTTTTGCTTCCCTTCCAGCACAGGTGGCCCCTCCCTCCCAACCAGGCTCATACTGTACACAATTTGCTAATAAACCCCTCAAATTACCAGAGACATTCAAATTACCAGAGACACTCAAATTTGTATTTCCCTGGGACTTTGCTCTCCACCTTGGATGTCCTCAGCTTTCTGGACACAAGCACGCTCTGACAGAACCTGGCTTTGCAGCCTTCCCCAGCAGCCCATCCACCTGCACACAGACTTTACCTGAACTTGCTGGTGTCCAGGCAACCTGGAGCACCAGCAAGCTGGCACAGGTCTCTGCAAAAACCTGCACTCATCTACTTGCAATCCAGCTTTAGAAGCCTCTACAACCAGGTAGCTGGTGGCTGCAGATATGGCTCAGGTGTGTGGTGGGGGCCCAGGAGTCCTCCCAGGGCTTGGAGGTTCTGACACACCCGGAGTTTCAAAGGCAATCCCCTTATGGAAAACCCATCAGCTTCATGTGCTGTCCCTCACTCGCAGACAGATTTCCTGCAGTGCCTGTCACACCTCCTGTGACTCTGTATGCCAGTTGCTCCAGAGATGGAATCTGTTGCCTTGAGTGCCCTGGGGATCAATGGAGCCCAGGATCTCTCTTTTCTTCCTCACCAGTCATCCGGCCAGCATTTCTGTGGGCACTTGCAATGTAGCAAAGCTTGAATGCAGTGAGGTGGCTGCCCAAAGGATCTTCTTACCCAGTCCCTCACCATGGAGCCTGTCCTGCCTCAGCTCTGCTCCAGGATCACAGAAAAAACACCTACGGCATCACCATCCTCCCCACACCAAGACCTTGGCAACCCTTACCAACAGCACAGAGCCCTTCCTCTGGCAGAGGGGAGGGAACCTCCTTCCCTGTTCTGCTCCTTCAGACCACCACTGAACCCACATTTCCACAGGTACATCCCCTCAGAAGCCCCTCAGAAGCATGTCCACGTAGACCATCAGCTTCCCGAGTCTGGGACCTGAGCAGCTGTGCCTTCCCAGCCGGGGCAGCCAGAGCACCACCCTCTCACACACCCCCTGTGCTGCCCAAGAGCACCCCACACACCGCTCACGGCTCTGCTGTGTGCCTGCCAAAGCACAACACAGTGTGGGGGCCACGAGCCAGACCCAAAGGTCTAGACATGAAACTTCATGGCAAGCATCAAACTGTCACACAATCATAAAATCATGGAGTGCTTTGGGTTGGGACCTTCAAGTACATCTCATTCCACCCCCTGCCATGGGCAGGGACACCTTCCACTAGAGCTGGTTGCTCCAAGCCCCATTGCTCCAACCTGGCCTCAGACACTTCCAGGGACAGCGCAGCCACAGCTTCTCCGGGCTATGGAAGAAGCACCAGGGTGGCACCACTCTTGCTCTTCCAAAGAGCCAGCCCAGAGCAGCAGTACAAGTCTAAGGCTGAACTCTTGGGTACTGAGCTGAGGGTGTGGAGAGCACAAGAGGTCCCTGGCTTTCCCCGTTCCCATTCCCACCTGGTTGATGTGGACAGAAGGAATGGAGGCTGCAGAAACAGATGAGTGGCTGGGTGAGTTGGGCAGGGACTTGCAGGGGCCGATGGATAGCTGGTGCTTCTTCCGGAGAGCCACCACCTTCTGAGCCACTGGAAAAGGGAGAAAGGGACAGGGTCACAGTTCAGAAAGCAGCTTCCTCCACCCACAGATTTCTGGAGGGCTTCAGGGAGACCCAGACCCTTCCCCTGCACTGCTCAGGCTGAGTCCCCAGAGATCACCTGCCGACTCAGGCACCACACAGAACAGCAACTTCCCACGGACACCACAGAGACACTGTGAGCCCAGGCCTGCTGCAGGAGAATCCCTGGGCAGTCCATCACTTCTCAGTCACCCCTCATGGCAACGCCAGGAGCCAGGTACTGGACCAAACTGCCTGGGCAAATGCCATCTCCATCAGTCTGGGCCTTGTGGGTCTGTAAGGTGACACCCTAAGGAGCTCTGTGTAGAATCCTGGTGGGTCATTAGGGACCTTTCCACGCTCTTCCTCTTTCCAGACTCGGAGTGCTGGGTTTGCTTAGAAACACTGAGAGATCTCAGGTGCTGATGCTCACAGTGACACTGGCAGTGGGGCTGCTCAGGCTCTGTGGGCAGGGCACACCTCACTGGCTGTACAGCAGAGCTCTGTGTGGCAACCAGAGAAATCAGAGCTAAGACAGGTGTAAGGGATGGCAGAAATTATCCCAGAGAAGTCTGACTGATGTTCAGGAAGTAAAAAATCCTGTGCCCAGCACGCAGAAAAGTGAAGGTCACCTCAAGGTGCCTCATTCCAGGACTAGGGAGATGTTATCCCTCCAGTGTGGTCTCACTGGCCTCATTAGAAGTAGTGGTATGGGATAACTGATGGGCAGAGCCTCTGCCAGGCTCCCTGCCCACAACAGCAGTGGCTGAGCAGTTCTTCTGGGTATTTCCTGGCCTCTGGGGGCTGGAGCTCACAGTGTGCCCAGCCAGCATTGGGATGGGAGCTGTCCCCTGGGCAGGGGATCGAGAGCCTCCCTGGAGTTCATGCTGGAGCCTGGGCCTGCAGCCCCATGTTAGAGGGGAACGATGGAGGGCAGCACCACACCAGCACCTCAGCCACAGAGCCTGGGCCATGGAGCCACTGGCTGTCCTCTCTTGCCCTCTCCAGTTCTCAGGGCAGAGGAAAGGCAGGAGCATGCACTTGGGATCTGCAGCAGAGGTGAAGCTCAAGAAGTCACCCACAGCACAGGGCAGCACAGCTGCTGCCTCTCCTGTGCCCTGCGGAACTGGGGCTGGGTCAGTCCTCCTCAGGAACATCACCAAGGTGACCATGGCTAGGGGTTCCCTGACCTTTTCTTGGTAGAGAAACACCCTTAAAATTAAGCCCAAGAACTGAGGTCCCCCACACTGATGGCTCCTTGCAAACTGTCCTGGCATCTGCTGAATCTGAACCCCAGATTTCTGCCAACAAGAATTGTGAGGGCAATTCTGAGAATAAAGTTCTTTAACCAGACCTCTTTGGAGCCAAGAGGGCAGAAGGCATATTCCATACCAGTCCCCACCTCAGCGGGGCTCTGCCATGAGGGGACCACGGCAACCACCCCTCAGGGCAGGCCCACCTCAGGGAGTCCTGCAGCTGACAGGACACTGCAGGACACAGCCCAGTCTAGGGCACTGTCCCTGGTATTGCCAGGGCCTGGCAATACCTGGGAACGCCAAGACCCCATCCTCTCACTGCAGAAATCACTGTGACATCTGTGGACTTGGGAAGGATGGAGAAGCACAATTCCCACAAAGCCAGCAGCACCTCCAGGGGGAATTCTGCTGGACATGAGAAACCAGCAAGGAGGAAGTGAGCCCCGTTCTCCTGCCACATGTCCTTCTCATGGTGACCTTCAGCAGCCTGTCTGCCAGACACAGGCTCAGCCACAAAAGCCCCAACACCATCAGGTACACACTGCAGCATGCTCAATCCAGACAGAGCAGCTCAACCACACACAGCTGCAGGCAACAGGCTGGACACCAAGACCCGCTCTGAGGAACAGGGTCTCTGCTGCTCCTGCCCGAGCTGTGATGGCCACCCAGTTGAGAATCCCTGTGCAGTTGGTGAAGACAGAGATAGCAGTTTTTCTGTCTTGGAGCATCCCCCCCACTCTGCAGCACCACGTGTGTGTGTGGGAAGAGCTGTCTGTGACCACCAAGGGGCAGGGTGGTCACACCCTCAAGCTCCTGTGCCAGCACATTGACCTGCTCCGCAAAAAGGTCAGTGGCAACTGGTTGTGACCCAGGAGAGTGGCAGGGAAGGGCTCTCTAGAAACAGAGATGCAGCACACACTGCACACAGCACAGGCAAGCAGGCAACCTGGGCACTGAAAGCAGCTCGTTCTGCTCCTGCTGCGGGAAGCAGACATCCTTCCCAGCCTGCCTGGGGTAGGTCTGCTGGGATCCAGGGTGGCAACTTGTGTGGAAGAAGTCATATAAAGACAAGGTCTGCTGGAAACTGGATTGCCATGTGAGGCAAGGTCCTCATATAGTCTGTGACTGCCAGGACTCCACAAGATCCCAAGCCAGCTGCACCAGGATCCACCAGATGCCAAACCAGCTGCATCATAACCCACCAGTGCTCACTAGGAAGAATTGCTTACCCACTTCAGAAACACCTCATCCCATCAGCTGCAGGCCATTCCCCCCTGTCCTGTCACTAGAGGGAACAGACAATCCCCTTTAGGGTAAGGTCACAGTTTATTTAAGCAGACTGCAAACTCCCAGGAGATGGTGCAGGTTCCCTGTGCCCCTCAGCATCACTGACTCCTCTCCAAGCCTAAGCAGGAATGTTCTCTCACACTGTTCCCATGAGGAACAGCTGCCCTATCCAGCTGTTTAGGTGCTGCTTTCCTACTCCAAGAGCAGCACAAACTCCTCTGTGAGACCACAGTGCTGCCCCATCCTGCCCGGACAGCCCGACGTGGCTGCAGTTACCGTCCTGGAAGACCCTCTCCACGTTCAGGCCGTAGGTAGCACAGGTCTCGTAGTAAGTGCAGCGCTTCAGATCATTGGAGAGCTTCCGTGCCCGCGAGTCGTCGATGACGCGCGGGTTGGTGGCGCTGATTGCATCTGCAAACCAAAGGGACGGGAGGTTGAAAGGCAAGGACCCTGTCCCACCTATCCACAGGTCCCACAACACTTCTGGCCTCCCTCCCTCTCTTCACACAGAGGAACCACCTCCATAGCACTGCCCCATAAATGCCTGTGATCACAAAGTTCCATGTTTGTAGAAAAATGGAAGAGTCTGTAAATTAACCTGATTCGATTTCCCAAACTTCCCAGTCACCGACATTCCGGCAGACAGAAGAAGAACACCTCTGGCAGGTGTGGGGACCAAGGCCAGGCAGCCCCGGCTGACAAATAAAATAGATTTGTAGGTCTCCACCATTTTAGGGCTCATGGCCGAGCCCTACACGTTAAAGAATCCAAGGGAGAAATCCTCCTGGTTTAACAGGGAAGTCAGCTCTGCTAGAATGTCTCCACAGCCAAGGAATTCCTGGACAGCTCCTGGACAGACTCAGTTTGTATCCCAGATTGCCACCAAGTGCTTGCCTGTTTTGGAAAAACTTCCTTCCAAGGAGGACTCTAACTCCTTGAACACAAGCCAGGGACAAGTGGGGGCTGCAAACAAACCTTCTCAGGTGGGGTAGGAGAACTGGGACCTGCACTGTGAGGAAGCCCTCCTCGAGCTGTCCAGATGGTTGTGTGACTATACCAAGGCTAGGACCTCACCTGGTTCTGTGTCTGGGACAACAATGGCCCACCTGTCCCACTCCTGTGTCTCAACACTGCATGCTGCCACCCCATTCCTGAGCCAAGATCACTCAGTCCTAAAATTCATTCCGTAATCTCGAAGTATCCGAAGTTTAACAACTTTGTTCTTCTTTTAATAGGGTGTCTGGAGCAGACCTGCTGTGACTCCCTCCCACAGCTCGTGCCTGTCTGCCTGGCCTCAGAGCTTCTTCCTAGCCAGGAATAGATCACACAGTGCTCAGGAACTGTCCTGCCAGGACAGTTTTTCCCCACATCCATGTCCTGCCCCTGCTCTCTACTGTTACACAGAAAACTCTTCACCCCAGGCTCCCTCCTGCCTGTGCTGGCAGAGCTGAGGGAGGCAGCACCAGGGTATCATGCCATTTCCAAGAGGAAAGTGGCTCCATGGAATGAGGCAGCTCTCTGTGGAGAAGCTGAGATGGTGTTAGCAGGAACTCCCTCCCCGGGGCCCTGGGCTGAGGCTTCAGCATCGTCCCTCAGCCCCACGTAAGGCTCACAGACCAGGATCCCCCACTATGCTCACAGGGCTGGCACCCCACGCTCCTGCCTGAGGCTGGGGGCATGGGGGAAGCCCAGGCACCGCTCTCACCCTGTGTGCCCACCAGCACCATCGGCACCTCCGCTGTGTTCCGGTAGCTGCAGAGCCGCAGGTAGTAGTTGTAGACGGTCTGGAAGCTGATCTCATCCTCCAGGCTGAAGACAAACACCACAGCATCGACCCAGGCAGCAAACTGAAGAGATGTGGCAGGATTACAGTGTGGATGAGCAGCTGGAGACCTGGGCCCGCAGCAGCCAGCAAAGGCAGCCACACGCCAGGCTCAACACATACCTCCCCCCAGTCCCCCAGCAGGCTGGGTGGGAAGGGACCACAGGGAGGACAGGTCTCCTACCTGGAGTTCAGGGGGGCCCCCTTCGTCTCTAATCAGCAGCAAGTAGCTCTGACCATCCACCACGATCTCCTTCTTAAACCGGCCACCTTGGGGGAGCAAAGCTGCCGGTCAGTAAGGGGGGTGCCGCAGGGGACACCCCAAACGAGGGCCAGGGGAGCTGCAGAGCCCCGTGATGCTGGTGGAGGAGCTGCAGGGACTGGGATCACCTTCAGCACCACAGAGAGGAGTGAGGACCCAGCCCACCCCCAGGCACCCTGGGAACCAGACCTTACCCTCTGGAGACTCCTCCTGCACATAGGTGCCAGTCAGGTAGCGGTGCACCAGGGCCGACTTGCCACTGGACAGGTTCCCCACGATGCCCTGGAACAGATGCACGTGTCACCTGTGTGCCCAGCCCGTGTGCCTGCCACCCCCGTGGGATGACACCACCAGCGCTGGGGCACATGCTGATGAGCAGCAGAGGTGTCCCTGAGAGGACACAGGGAAGGTGTGACCCAGTCCAGTATTTGGTGATGCCAGGGGACTGACGGGCTCAGTCAGGCAGAGAGCAGCCAAGACTGGGGCACAGCCACCTGGACAGAGGGCTCTGCTCTCATCCTCACCTGAACAGGCACAGCCCTATCAGAGCCACATCCACTCTTCCCACAGCCTTTCTGCTTCTCAGGGAACACTTGCCATCCCAAGTCAATTCAGAAGGAGAAAAACCTCTTCTCCCAGCCCACAGATCCCCAGTTTTGGGGTGTTGCAGCTCTGGTCAGCAGCTGCCAGAAGAAGGGGAGCAGAGACCAGCTCCACTTTGGGTACAGGCCCAGCATGTGCTCATGCCTGAGGCACTAGCACAACGGCAGCACTACGTGCATCTCCCAGCAGAGACAATGGTGCCATCCACACAGAAACAACCAGCACCAATGTTCAACCAAACCAAAGGATAAAGCTATTGAGCACCAAATTTAATTGGGTGGAAGGACATCTGACTGCAGCACCCTCAGACTGGCTATGAAATGCAGGTGGGTGTCCTGGGATAAGTCAGTCAGAGCCCAGCTCTGCTCATTGTCAGTGTCTTTCCTGACAGTTTAATGCTGCTTAATTGTGGGACCAGGTCTGTACTGAAGGATCTGGATCTGGACCTCATCCAGTCTGATGAGAATTGGCTGAGGGAGCAGAAGGGGCTCAGTCTGGAGAAAAGGAGGCTCAGGGGGAACCTTCTCATTCCACAACTCCCTGACAGGAGGGTGCAGCCAGGTGGGAATTGGGCTCTGCTCCCAAGTAACTAACAACCGGAGAAGAGGTAACATCCTCAGGGGAGGTTTAGGTTGGATATCAGGTATCCCTCTTCCACAAAAAGGGAAGAGGTCACCTTCAGCTGAAGGTGAACCAAGTCATTATCCCTGAAAGTGTTCAAAAAATGTGGATGTGGCACTTGAGGATACAGTTTAGTGGTGAACACGGTGGTGGTGTGGGTTGATGGTTGGGCTTCATTATCTTAGATGGCTTTTCCAGCCTTAATGGTTCTGTGATTCTGTACAGCTGCACTCACATGGCCACACCAGTGCCAAAGATGCGGGTTGAGAAGTGGCTACAAACACTAAAGCTGCCTCTGCCACCATGGAAGTTTACAGCCAAATTTTTCCAGGCACAGGGATGAGTTTGGCAAGTGAGTCACCACCACACAGGTTCTACAGCTCTCAGCCAGGCACTCAAATGCTCCCACTGCTCTGAGTCCTGCCCTGGGCCATGCACATGCTCCCCATGAGTAGAGGGGCAGCAGCCCCGTGGCCGCTGGCATTCTGTGGCACAGACCATGCTACCAGAGCACAGGACACCTCCCTGTCTGCCAGCTCCTGCTGTGCCAATGGAGCCAGCACACAGCAGGGCCAGGAAGCACTGAGCAGCGGGCTCCCATGGCACACACTGCCACATCTGTCACTCCTCAGAGCAACTACAGATCCCGACAGCGCGTTCACACAGGTGACAACACAGAGAACGCGGGCTGGGCTGCAACCCTGCCTGGTCCTGCATGGGCATCTCTGGAGCCACACTGAGCCAGGGCTGCACCAACACCATGTTATGGACAATGGGAACAGCCCATCCCCTGCCTGAGTCCTCCCTGCCACTGCGGTCTAACCAGGAAAATCACAGAAGCATGGCATCCCAGAATGGCTTGTGCTGGAAGGGACCTTCAAGCTCATCCAGTTCCACTCCCTGCCATGGACAGGGACATCTTCCACTATCTCAGGTTGATCCAAGCCCCATCCAGCCTGACCTTGAACACTTCCAGGGATCCAGGGGCAGCTTCTCTGGGCAACCAGTGCCAGGGCCTCACCAATCTCACAGGGAAGAATTCTTTTCCAGTATTCCATCTAACCCTGCCCTCTGTCCATGGGAAGCCATTCCTCTTTGTCCTGCCACTCCAGGCCCTTGTCCCAAGTTCCTCTCCAGTTTTCCTGGAACCTCTTCAGGCACTGGAAGGGGCTCTAATGTACCCAGGCTGAACACCCCCAGCTCTCCCAGCCTGACTCCAGAGGGGTTTCACCTCTCAGAGCATTTCCGTGGCCTTCTCTGAACCCACTCCAGGTCCATGTCTATGTTTTGTTGGGGGCCCCTGACATGGACAAAGCACTCCAGGTGGGAGTACTAAAGAAGGCCTCACAGAGGAAACTCTGGAGAGCCCAGCTCTGGGCAGGCAGCTCAGGGGTTTGGTGCCAGGTTGGCCATGGCTCCTCTGCCAATGGAGAGGTGGCTCCCGAGGCCACCCAGCAGCAAGGGTGCCATACCACGCCAAAGATAAACACTCCAATGGCATTTAGCTCTAAAACTTGGATGGAGGCTACAGTTACACTTTGTTGGTTGGCACATAGTACAAACCCTGACCTGTATCTGACCAAAATCTTGCTGCGCTGCTGTGTCCTTGAGCTCACCTGGAACTTCAAACCAGCCACAGACCTGACAATCCTGAGGAACACAGCCCTTGAGAAGCAGCAAACTGAAGCCAAACAAGGTGTGTAAGCACTGTGGGAGCCTCTGCTCCACGATTTTTGGGAGAATGCGGGAATGCAGCCAGCACTGTGCTGGCACTGCCCAGTCCCAGGTCCAGGGGACAAGTCCTGCAGGAGGCATCGTCAGTGCCCCTCTCCAAGAACTGCTCAGTCACAGCCTCTTCCTGGCCTGCAGCACTGGGAGGAAGCTTTTGGGGATAAACTGAGGGAGGGAAAACTGCTGAATGTATCTTAAATACATCAAATTATTCAAAGACCTTGGAGAAAGTATCCTGAATGCTTGGGAACACAAGCAGGGATAGACTCCCAACTCCTGCAGGAGAGACAGAGGAGACACAGGACACAAAGTTGCTTGAAAATGGGAAGGAAGTGAACCTTGGCAACATTTCTTGCTGGGGTCACCTCTGGGCCCCTCACGACAAGAAAGACATTGAGGGGCTGGAGCACGTCCAGGGAAGGCAACAGAGCTGGGGAAGGGTCAGGAGGGGCTGAGGGAGCTGGAAAGGGGCTCAGCCTGGAGAAAAGGAGGCTCACGGGGGCCCTGGTGGCTCTGCACAACTCCCTGCCAGGAGGGGACAGCCAGGGGGGTCGGGCTCTGCTCCCAGGAACAGGGACAGGAGCAGAGGGAACGACCTCAGGCTGGGCCAGGGGAGGCTCAGATTGGGTATTGGGAAATTTCCTTCCTGGGATGGGCTCTCCAGACCTGGCCCAGCTGCCCACAGAGGTGGTGAAGCCCCATCCCTGAAGGAATTTAAAAGCCATGTGGATGTGGCACCTGGGGACACAGTCACTGATGGCCTTGCAGTGCTGGGGACACAGCTGGACTCAATGACCTCCAAAGACTTTTCCAACCCAAATGACTCTGTCACTCTAAACTAACACTCCAAAAGCCCTCCAGGCTTTTAGAAGAGCTGCTTTGGCTGGATCAAATCCCAGAGCAACACAGATCCCCAGAGGTCATGCAAAACCTGGGGAAAGGTATGTGCTACTTGAGGAAGAACCAAAAGGTTTAGGATGGTGTAGCTGGCAGCATGGCTTTGCAGCCTTGCAGAACCTCAACATCAGGCAGCAGCACCCAAACTGTGAGAATGTTTTTAAAAATGCATTTCACTAGTAAACTAACAAATGAATATTTGAAGTTTGGTTTGATTCTCACTTAAATGCAGGTAAGAGACACTTACAGTGGCAGGACAGTGCTGGAACGTTTTGCAAGAATTTTGTTCTTTTGTTTCTTGGATTAATATTGAAAAAAATTAATCTTACAAAAGCTGAAGGGAGAAAGAATTGAAGGGCACATGCCAGAAGCCTGTAAGGAGAGCTGAGGGCTGGCACAGAGAGTACAGAAGAGCAGAAGGAGGAACTGATCACTGAAGCAACTGCAGCACCCAGCCCAGCCTGATACCACCTCTGGGCCACCCCAGAGCCTGCAACACTGACCCTGTCCCACTTGGAGGGGTGTGCCAGGGGCAAGAGGGTCAGGGGCAGCCCCCTGACCACAGAGACCACACCCCACAGGGAGCTGGCAAAGCCTTGCAATGGCCTGACCTGGGGAAACCTGCCCTGCACAGTCAGACCCGGGGAGCCTCATCCCCTCAGTTTGGCAGAACAGAGCTGAGTGTCATCCTCCAGCACCCCTGCAGGGCAGGGACATCTCAGCAGAGGCAGGAGTGCCAGTGCAGAACTGAGATCAGTGAGGCCCTGAAGGAGCAGTGACACCTCCCATGCCAGGATGGCTGCTCTGGGTGTGACCACCAGGGGCCTGTACCTGAACCACCACCTGGGATCTGCACCTGCATCTGCTGCACCAGCTTGAGCAGCAGCACCCAGACAGGTATCACAGCTCTGCCAGGGCCAGCGGGGAGGCTGAGCAGCTCAAATGCTGCCTTTCCACCTTCACATCCAAGTGCTCTCCCGGATCAACAACCTCTGGCTCACCCCTCAGAGCGTGTGCTGCAGAGAAACCCCAGTCCTTCCCTGGCATGCCAGCAGCCCCAGCTCCCCCCTCCCTTCCGAGGCTGAAGCCTGTGTTTCCACCTGGCCACACGAAAATGCTGGATTTTCTTGGGAATTTGGGGAACTAGGGGTATCCCAGGCACAAGCCACAAGTACTCACCACCTTCAGCTCAGGCACTGAGCGACTCAGGGTCCATTCCTGGCTGTTCACAAATGAATCTGCAGACAGAGGGAAGAAATCATCAGGTTACCCTCAAGATCCCAGCAAGGATCCTGCTATACTCTCACTGCTCTCTCCAGGTATATGCTTCTTCCTGCTCTTCTACTCCAGGGACACAGAGCTGCATGAGGACCCAACACACAGCCAGAGCCCCAAATGGGGAGGAGCAGCCAAGCCTTGGGCAGTATGGCAGCAAAGAGGCCAGGCACTACTGGCTGGAACACTCCCTTCAGCCCTGCAGAAGCACAAAACCCCCTTCAGCATCCCCGAGGCACAGAGGACAAGGGAAGCACTAGGGACTGGACACCCTTTTGGGGAGCAATGGCTGCACAAGAGCTGAGGGCACATGCCAGCACCCTGAGGCCTGCCCTCAGCCACCTTCCTGACTGAACACAAACACAATTAATTATTGCATACTATGGAATTGGTAGCATGCTGCAATAGGCTTACAGAGGCTGTGGGAATCCAGCATGGCTTGAGGAAACACTCCCACCCTGCCACAGAGCATCTGGAAGAGGAGCAGGAGCCTGGAGGACACCTTGAGCACCAGAAGCAGCCAGCAGCCTCTCCTGACAAACCTCAGTCCCTTACTCGCCTTGGCGAGGTCAGACCTTCCATCCAACACCAGCTCCAGGGCAGGACCCACAGGAGCAGCATGTTTATCCCATACAGACAGAAAGGATTTTGGGAGACCAGAAACCTGTGGGAGCTCTGCATCTTCAGGAGCCTGTAATATACCTGCCAAACCTGTGGCCACAGACTCGCAGGAATGGGAATCTCAGATGGGCTCAGCAGGGGAGCAGCAAATCCACCGGACCCAAATGCAGGCAGCAATCAAACACAGTGACCTGGGCACTGCCACTGCTCCAGTGCCACCCGAGGGGATAGGGAGGCTGGCTCCAGACCTCCCCCAGCAGCCCCAACCCCAACTCCTACTGCCTGCTCCAGCAGTCCCCAAACCACCCTCACAGGGAACAATCCCTTCCCAGTCTCCCACCCAGCCCTGCCCTCTGGCACTGGGAGCCATTCCCTGTGTCCTGTCCCTCCATCCCTTGTTCCCAGCCCCTCTCCAGCTCTCCTGGAGCCCCTTCAGGCCCTGCCAGCAGCTCTGAGCTCTCCCTGGAGCCTCCTCCTCTCCAGGGGAACATTCCCAGCTCTCCCAGCCTGGCTCCAGAGCAGAGGGGCTCCAGCCCTGGAGCATCCAGCTTGTGTTGGGGGCAGCCCTCTGCTCCACAGCCCTGCCAGGGCCCACAAGCGCCTCCCTCACCCCAACTCACGTTCCAGCCCTCGTAACTCCTTAGGGGAGGTTGGACACACAACAGCACCAGCTCTTCCTCCATCTCCAGACTAAAGCCTCATCTCACCTCACTGGGCACCCCAAAGCCATGGGGAAGAGCCCACTCCTACTCCCACTGCCAGAAGGATGGCTAAGCTGCTCAGAGAGCATGAGACAACAAACCATGACCTGGCACTGTGCCCTTGTCTTCTTTTTGTGCAGCCACCAGCACCACAGGCCACAACATTCATCCATCATGTTCAAAAAAGGTGCAGACATGGTCCTCCTACCTGTAGTCTACCTTCCATGGCTGACTCAGGAACACTCCTTTTCCAGGAGTTACAGACAATCCCCAAGTCTGCTGCAGGAACACCAGGTTATTTATAGCCATCCTGAGGAATCGTTTCTCTGCGGTGTCTTTCACCTGCCCTTTCCTTTTTTAGGCAGAGGTAATGTTTTTATTAAAACAGTTCATCAGTCAGGAGGAAAATGATACATTTTTGAGCCCTTTCCAAAAGACAACAGCACACCTGTCCTGTATTTCCAACTGCATCACTGGGTTTAAAAATAGCTGTCACCTCCACTTGGGACTTCTGCCCCGCTCAGCTTCTTTGGCAGGTAATGTGACAGATAAAGCACCATCCAGGCCTTCTCTGTGCCCAGCACTTCCTGATGGGAGCAAGCAGCACATACTCGTGCTGTTTCACTACTCACAGCAGGTTTTTGGTGGGTCCAAAGTGAATCACAAGGCACACACACTCAGCAATCGGCCTGGGGAAGGAGGAGAGGCAGGGAGAGCCCTGGAGAGGGCTGGCTGGGCCCTCTCTGGATCTGCTCAAGGATGACCAGGACAAGCTGCTCCAACAAGTGCCAGCTGCCTCCTACACCAACTGTCCCGACAGATCCTTGTTTGGTTTTTAACCCAAGTTCAAGAGTTTGCAACACTTTGATTTTTGACTTGCTGAGAAGGCCCCTGAGTAGACCTTAACACAAATAAACACCGACAACACAAGGCCAACAGGACTGTACTCAGCCACACAACACAGCCCGCTCCTCACTCCCATTAGCACACCTTACCTGAGCACCAGGCACACCTGCACGACTGCCCACCTGCTCCAGCATCTGCCAGGCCTGAATGTCAGCCCAGGCCACCCACTGGTCCTGGTGACCCACCCAGCACTGACAGCCCAGGGGTCTCAGCACAGCCCAGGGGTCCCGGCACAGCTCAGGGGTCCCGGCACAGCCCAGGGGTCCCGGCACAGCCCAGGGGTCCCGGGCACAGCCCAGGGGTCCCGGCACAGCCCAGGGGTCCCGGCACAGCCCAGGGGTCCCGGCACAGCCCAGGGGTCTCGGCACAGCCCAGGGGTCCCGGCACAGCTCAGGGGTCCCGGCACAGCTCAGGGGTCCCGGCACAGCCCAGGGGTCACAGCCCACCCAGCACACTGCCTGCACCCACATTGTCTCCACTCAGCACCATGCCAGGGTGCGAGCACCATTTTACACAGTGCAGCTGGAGTCTGCCTTCCTTCACAATCGCCTGGGAGTTACTGAGATGCAGATCTTGGAGAGGCATGATCCCTCTGAGCCCCCTTCTGGAGCCAAGGTCATGGATGTCAGGAGCAAAGACCCCTGTGTGCCCCTGACACCCTGGGCATGACCTGTACACACCAACTCTTCAACTGAGTAATACCTCAGTGAACAGGCATGCCTCTTGTTCAGGGGGACATCCCACCATGACTCTGAACACCTGTCTGGAGCAGCACTTTCACAGTGCCCCCAGCCTCTCTCCTGCCTCTCCAGCTGAGTGGGAGGCAGTTTGCTCCTGCACAGACTGATTAAGGATCAAGAGGGCAGTGCCTGGCAGGCCATGCATGTTCACACTCTGGAGCAGGCTTGTGTCCTCTGCCTGCACCCTGCAGCATGTGGGGAAGCTTCCCACCTATCACCTGGACAAGGTACTCTAGACCATCAAGACTTGATAGGAAATGGCCTCAAGTTGTCAGGGGAGGTTTAGGTTTGATATTGAGAATATTTCTTCCCTGAATCAGCTGTTCAGCCCTGGTCCAGGGCAGTGGTGGGGTCACCATGCCTGGAGGGATCTAAAGAGTACATGGACGTGGCACCTGGGCTGGGGGTGGCCATGGCACTGCTGGGGGAATGGTTGGACTGGATGGTCTGAGAGGCCTTTTCCAACCTCAGTGATTCTGTGACTATCAGCCAGCTTGAGGGTTTGGAGCACAATTCACTTCCATGTGTCAGGCTGGGGTTAATGCCACAACTGCATGACTTACAGTCTGTCTCTGTAAGTGTCCCCTGATCCCTTTTACACCCCCTGCTCTGCCCCAGGACATGCCAATCACCCTTCTCTCACCACACAAGGGGACACACACAACATGTGCACACCACCCTGACAGCTGGGGGACCCACATCTGTGCAGATCAGCCATTGACAGACCCAAAGATATCTCTCACATCACCTGGGCCCCATGTCCTGCAGCCACCTGCACCCACGCTCGCAGGGACAGCTCTGTCACCCAAGTCTCAGACATCTCCCAGGACGGAGCCTCATCCCCCTGATTTCTTGCACTTGCTTCCCTCCTCCGCCATCAGTTCCTGCAGCAGTGTGTGCAAGCAGGCACAGACCACACTCATGGAGCTGCCAAAGGGCAGCTCACAAGCAGTTTCTCAACCCAAAATAACCACAAACCAAGCAGCTGGCTGCTGAAAACCAGTGACATGACCCCAATACCAGCTCTGTCCATACAAGTGTTCATACCTGGTTGTCAAAACGCAGAATGCGGCAAGTCCCTGATGGCTACGAACCCCATCAGTGCGACATAATACACCAAGCATGTCGCTGCAGCTATTGCACCAGAGCAGCAGGAAAGGTCCAAATCCATAGCAGAAGACTGATTTGGGCCCCCCTCGAACAGCACCATTCCCTCTGCGGCTGCCAGACCTTCCCCATTTCCCTCAGGGCCTCCAGACCCTCCCCACCCACCATGCTGAGCTGGAGGGATGCAGGGGTGCAGATGTTCCCCCCTGGAACAGACACAAGGTCCCTGTCGTCTTCTGGGTGAAGCTGCAACCATGTGGAAGCACACAGCAAGCCACCACAGCCTGACCGGGGTGAGGCACTGCCCGAAATCCAGGCAGGCAGGTGAGCAGAGCACCTTCCCTGCAGCACCTGGGCCCTGGTGCCAGCTCATTCCCCAGGGATTGCCTCCAGCAGGAGACACCTCCAGGGACCAATGTCCCACTGAGCACTGGGGTTCACTTAGCATCAGGGAGACCCAATTTACTGGATAGCTTTACTGGTTGACTGGCTGCACCGCCTGCAATTCCAGATGAAAATATACCTGGTCACTCTTCCAGCACCTTCTTTTTGTTCTCTAATCACATAGAGGGGACCAGGCTGTCCGTGGTGCAGTTCAACCCCTTCCCCAGGTGTACCTGACCTCCAAAGCCAAAGCAGTGGGCTGAGGGAACCACTGTAATACCAAGAGCTTCAACACAGCCCAACAGCACCCTTGGGTCCAAGACACAACCATACAACACAAGATCAGTCCAGACTGGCCTGGGAAAAGGAGACTCAGGACAAATCTGGTTCTCCCCAGAAACTTCTCTTGATGGAGGTTTTCTGGCACAGCCAGCTCTACTGCAGAAGATGGAAATCTGGGAGGTGGTGTGGGCAGAGCCCCTGCCATGCAGAAGAGCAGACAGGGACATAAAGAAGGAACCATGTAGATGATGCCCCTTGGTCAGCTGGTCATCCTGGACACCTTTAAGACCTAGAGACCCAAGCTGTGGGACAGTAGTGCCATGCACCAAGGAGGCAGGATCATCGCCCTCCATCACAGAGCTCAGACACTGTGCCCTGAAGACAGCTTGGAGGGGGTTCAGTCCCAGACCCACAGCTCCCAGCACCAACATGCTGCACAGAGGCTGGGAGGAGAAAGTGGCTGGCCGGCCAAATTCAACTCCTCACCCCAGCTGCTCGCTGCACGGGATGATGCGCAGCAGGTTCAGCTACCTTGTGCTCCAGACGCGCAGTGCCAGACACATCTGGTCTCCCCACACAGCAACTAATAATTAACCAACTCATTATCCAAGCCATGGTGGAACTTCCTTGGACACTGCAACCCTGGACACTAAATCCAGCCTTGAAACCAGGTCAGAATCTGTGCAAACACAGCAGAGGTCACACAAACAGAGGCCACTTGTGGCCACCACTGCGGCCACACAAACGGACTCACCTGACCACACACACAGATCAAAGGGAGACAGAGGCAGCGTGCCTGGGCACAGCCACCCTTCCTGGGCATATCCACCCCTCCCAGGCCAGGCTGATAAAGACTCTACCCCACCAATGCTGGCAGGAGGGGGATTTCTCCAGGTCAAGGACCAGCACAGGCATAGCCAGTGTTCTAGTCAGCACTGAGCCAGCACGGGAAGCCACTGCAGGACACAACCTTGGCAAGGATTATCTCAGCAGAGCTTTAAACAATCTGCAGCAACTAAAGGAGACAATGCTGTGTCTCTCTGGGAAAGGGAACACTTAAGAACTGCCACCCTTGCTTTGTCATCATGCCACAGGTGGCAGCAGCTGGTGTCACTGCACTCTGAGGTCAGTGCAGACTCTGGAAGATCTGGGCATTTCAACCTCTTGGCACCTACTGCTCTCCAGCCCTCATCCAAACACTCAAAGACCCAGACCATACCCTGCTGTAATGGTGGGACAGGGTCTGCTGGAAGGGAAAATCCAGCAAGAGAGTGACATGCAAAGACAGGTAACTCAACCTCTCATCACAGCACTCCATGGGGATCTACCTCACCAGCAAAAACCTGCTCCCAATGTGCCTGACCTCAGCTCCAGCTGTGCAACCCCATGAGTGCTGGCAGGTGAACACTGAAGGCACAGGGTTCCCTCTCCCCAAGGCTGCCCGTGACTGCAGTCAGACAGACAGACACCTCTGCACCCACCGCACACCCTCTGCCTTGTCCTAAGAACTGAGCCCTCCAGAGTATTGTCCCAACAGCTCCCTCCCTGACACCTTCCAGAGCTCTCAAGCTTTTCCCATGTGCAGACACCAGACTGGCCTCAGCATCTGAGGCATCTCTAACCCTACCATGACACCTCTGCCTCTCACCAACACTCCCAGCTCAACTAAGGCAAGTACCAACACGAGGTGATATTTATCATGACCTACCCAACTCACTATGCAAACTTCACCCAATCCATGAGAAAACAGCCTGTCTTCTCCCACAAGTCTTCCCTCACATGCCCTGCACATCAGTACTGCACACACGAGAGTAAAGGGAGGTACTTTAAAGAACCTCAAAAAGCAAGGCATCTCTCTGGGAGAGGGGACACAGCTGTGATCACAGAATCATGGAATATCCTGAGCTGGAAGAGATCCACAAGGATCATTAAGTCTCACCCCTGTCCCTGCACAGACACCCCAACAATCCCACCCTGTGCCTGAGAGCGCTGTCCAAATGATCCTTGAGCTCTGGCAGCCTTGGGGTGATGACGTTCCCCAGGGAACCTGTTCAGTGCCCAACTACCCTCTGGGGGAAGAACCTAAACCTCCCTGACACAGGTCCATGCTCTTCCCTCAGATAAAGAATGCTTCCTGAGCCATCAGAGATGCTGTACCCATCACACAGTTCCTTCATGCACAGTGACCTCTCCAATTCCAAACCAGTCCAGTTTTCCCAAGACCATACCTATAAGAGAGCCTCTCTGGAATGGCATCAACCAACATCTGGATACCTAGACATGCTCTGAACCACTGACCTGGGTCAGTCCAAGCTGGCCAGACTCTGTGTTGACTTTGCTCTCTAGTCCCAAGGGCTGTTGCCCTCCCTTGCCCATTACACGAAGATCAACTCTTTACGTCTTTGTTGGGTAACAAACCCTGAAATCCCCCATCACCTCTCTGTGTGCTCAATTCCAGCCGAACCCCTCCAGGGCTGGGAGCAGCACTTGGAGCATCCCCCTGGCTTTTGTGGGTATGTCTGGATGCAGACCGTGGTGCTGGGTGGGTATCACAGAGTGCTGTAAACAAACTGTTCCAGGTTCTGGAAACAGAGAGAGAGCTGGCTTGGCTCTTTGCCGGGACTCCTACATCCAGCGTTTCCAAGTGCTGATAACCACAGCTGCAGCTGCACCCCCCAGGAGGGCAAGTTGGGGCTGCACCAGCAGCTTTCCCAGGGCAAAGTGGGCAGCGCCCACACAGAGCATCAAAGTTTGTGGTTGTCAAGCGGGTGTTTGGAACACCATGGGCCTACAAGTCTGGAACAGGAATGGGGCAGAGACCTCCTGAGCAGCCCTGTTGCAGCAGCACTAAGACTGTGCCCCTCTGGCCCTGGCTCAGAGATCCACAACTCCCACCAGAGGAAGCCATTCCTTCTGAGCAGAGAGACAATGGGGAGATGGGGCACAAGAGAGGACAAGCAGCAGCTACTTTGCTGTGCAGGTTTCACCACTGCCTTTTCACACCTCACCGTCCCCAGGAGGGCACAGAGTTGGTGGGTACAGAGACTGTGCAGGTACCAGGCAGGTAATGAATGGTGTTCCCAGTGCAAGCTCTGCAGCACCAGGAGCTCCTGCCAGGAGCCACAGCGCCGGTGGCAGCCTGGAGAGGTCAATACCTGAGCCTCTGCTTCCAGCATGAGCCACGATGGCAAACACTAATCTCTGCAACAAAAAGTGGTCCTGCATGAACTGGCTGGTCACTGCTGCACGGACCCCAAGTGGCCCACACCACTCCCCACAGAAGTCTCAGCAAGATCTCCCAAAGATGGATGCAAAGGGAGCTCCTACCTGTCTGATGGAGGAGCCAGGTGAGAGGCAAGGACGCCAACCTCGGCTGCTTCTTTGGGAATGCGGCTGCCAGGCTGGCAGCTGCTGGCGCAGCTCCCACTGGAAGCAGCAAGCAGGAACAGGCCCCCCGCTGCAGGGGCAGGGCCCGGCCCTCCCTGCCCGCATACACCCACATTCCCCAGCCATGAGCGCAGCCTCTCCTCCCCTGGGAACCTCCCGCCACCCAGCCGGCAGCGGCACACAGCCCGGGCTGCCCTGCCAGCACCGGAACCCCCGGAGCACAGCAGCATCCCAGCCCTTTGCCTCGCAGCGCATGGGGCAGCCCCGCATCCATCGGAGCCTCCAGAACCTTCCCCTAGAGCACAGCGAGCCCGAGGGACAGAGGGGGCTAGAGGATGGAGGCCCCTGAGCTCCCTGGGCAGCTGCAGAGCTGCTCCTGTGCTGATCTCTGTGGCCCAGCACTCCTGGGGAACGTCCAGGCACGATGCTGCCCCAGACAGCCACTGTCTCAAGGAGCAACCAGGTTCCTCGGGAGCATGTGGGTTCCCTGGAGAGCCTGCCAGCCTTAAGACATTCCTCTGGCACATAAGCCAAGCAGAGAACTGCCTCCACAACACCCAGATCCAGAGCAGAGCCACAGAACCCAGCAAGGCCCCCCGGGAGCGGGCGGCAGGGCTTGGCCCAGCCCCCAGCTCCGTGCGTTCCATGCCTTAAAAAGCTGTGGATGCTGCTGTCGCCTCACGGTCCTGCCAGGCCACAGGGCTCGCCTGTGGCTCCTTCCACAGAGCCTGGAAGTGGACAGGGCACAGAAGCACAACCAGCACAGCCCCAGCTGAGGCCCCACAAAGCCCTGGCACCGGAAAACTCCCCACCAACATCAGTCGAACACCCGAGAGCCGCTTCAGCTGCCGGTGCCCGTTGAATGCCCAGCCCTGTGGGGGTCCTGTCCCACTGTCCCATCACTGGTAATGCCACAACTGCTCTATGCAGGCTGCCCCATAGCCAGTGAGGGTCCCTGTGCTCCCAAACACATGGTGTCCGCTCAAGGGACCTTGGCAGGAGTGGCCAGGGCTGAGCATCCCCCAGACGAGGCCTGGAACCAGGGAGTCACTCACAAGAGGGGAGTGCAGGCACATTTCTGGGCTCCTCAACCCCCTCTGCTGCTCCACATCTCTGCTCTGGCAACCTCCCAAACAGTCCCACTTGCCTGGGAGCCCACCGACAGCACTCCTCTCCCCATTCTGTTGATGCTGTGGGGCAAGGGCAGGAAGGCTCAGCCCACCCTGCCCTCGATGGGACACCACCAGGGCAAGTAGGACACGCCACACACGTACTTGGCTCCCAGGTGTTTGGCCAGCAAGGGAACCAGACCCCGGAGCACATCCTCCCAAGCAGCCACACCACAACCGCTCCAGCACCATTGACAATGGCAGTACCCAGGGCACCAGAGTATGACATGACCCTGTGAATGCTCACGCAATCTCACTGCAGCCCAGTGCAAATCCTGCAGAGCACTGGGACAGAACCAGGTGCCAGTGCACAGCCCAGAACCTCAACTGGGACAGGCCACAGCCACCCATCCCTGCAGGCCTGTCAGCACAGGGGGCTCTCACCAGCCCTGCACTGCTCCTGTGCTCACTTACCCAGAGCCCGCAGAGGACCCCCACCCAGGAGGACAGGCTCAACACTGCCATGGGGATCCTTGGGGCACACGCTGCCAGTGCTGCCACGCTCTCGCCTTCGGAAGCGGCTCGTGAGGAGTTTCCACAGTCCCCCTGTCTGCACGGGGTCAGGGTGCAGCCGGCCCCCGACCCTGGTCAGCTCCGGGTACAGCAGGTCCCGCTTGCTAGGGCAGGTGTGCAAGGAGCTGGCATCACCCTCGCTCTTGGTGCGGAGGCGCGTGGGGCGCAGCAGCCCCCCAGACTCCGACCGCCGCAGCTCGTGGCCCCGGCGGAGGCGGAAACTGAAGCTTTTCCGCAGGGAGCTGAAGTTCTTCCTGGGGCTGGAGCCGCTCCAGCCGCTGCCCCCGAAGAGGTTCCAACGGCGGCTGCCCCACAGGGAGCCCCCCCGGAGGAAGCCAGGGCTTTCGGCGGGGTGCGGCGGCCGGGCGGTGGGAAGGAAGGTCATGCTGCTGGGACGCGGGCGCTGCGCCTCATCGGGACCGTCGCCCTCTCCCTCGGGGCTCTGCCTGCGGGGCGAGCGCAGCCGGAGCAGGTCCAGCAGGCCGCCGCGGGCGCGGGCCGGGGGCGGCGGCGGCAGCAGCGCCCCGGGCAGCCCGTTCCCCGCCGCGCAGAAGCTCTTGGGCCGCCGGCGCTGTTGCTGAGCGGCGCCGAGC
>VZUI01051394.1:0-200528 GCA_013401135.1 Cettia cetti
TTTTTTTTTTTTTTTTTTTTTTTTTTTTTTTTTTTTTTTTTTTTTTTTTTTTTTTTTTTTTTTTTTTTTTTTTATGGCCAAGAGCCATAAAATGTTTTGCTTCCAGTTTTGGGGGAAAAAAAATCCAAATAAATAAGCACAATATCCTGTCAGTGTCATTTGACAGAAGTTCATTTCTCCTTGTATATGTGTGATTCCAGGTGTGTTAAATAATTTGCTTTTACACCATCATGCTTTACTTACACATGTTAATTTCAGTGTGGTAAAAAAAAAAAAAAAAAAAAAAAGCAAACCAAATCTAAGGGAAGCAGTGCTCCCAAGGAATGTGGTGGGGGCGGAGAGAAATAAAAATAAAAATTTTTCATACAGCATCTGAAATACATGTGGCATTTGCTGTTTCTGCCATATCACAGCTGTTCCTACATAGGGTAATGTACAATTTTTCTGGAGGAGGATTGTCAAGGCTGACTGAATTAGCCTTAAAGTATTGTTCCCTTAGGTTATGAACTTCTGCAAATCTAAAGCATGAAGCTGTTTGAGAGAAAGGGAAAAATCCCAGAACTGTAAGCTGTGTTGGTAGCCAGGGAGACTGCTGTTTGATACTGTCCTTGGACAAACCAGGCAGACAGAAATAGTATGGAGATAGACAGAATAGTCTGGAGAACTGGACAAAGAGAAACCTAATGAAGTTCAACAGGAGAGTTCAGGGTGCACCTGGGGAGGAATAACCCAAAGTACCAGCACAGGCTGAGGGCTGACCTGCTGGAGAACAGCTCTGTGGAGAAGGACCTGAGGGTCCTGATGGATGACAAGCTGACTGTGAGCTGGCAGTGCCCTTGCAGCCAATGGTATCCTGGGTGCCTTGGGAAGAGTGTGGCCAGCAGCTCCAGGGAGGTGATCCTGTCCCTCTTCTCAGCCCTGGTGAGGCCACAGCAGGAGTGCTGTGTCCAGTTCTGGGCTCCTCAGCACAAGAAAGACAAGGAGCTACTGGAGAGGGTCCAGCAGAGGCCACAAAGATGAGCTGGGGTCTGGAGTATGTCTCCTGTGAGGAGAAACTCAGGGAGCTGAGCCAGTTTAGTTTGCAGAGAAGACTGAGGATCCCATCAATGCATATGAATGTCCCAAAAGCTGGTGCCAAGAGAATGTTTCCAGACTTTTTGGTGACGCCCAGGTACAGGATAAGGAACAATGGCCATAAATTAAAATACAAGAAGTTCCATCTCAACATGAAGAAGAACTTTTTTTACATTGAGGGTGGCAAAGCACTGGAAGAGCCAGCCCGTGGAGGTTGTAGATCTCCCTCTCTGGAGACATTCAAAAACCACCTGGATAATTCCCGTGTTACCTGCTCTAGGTGGCCTTCCTTTGGCAAAGGGGTTGAGCAAGATGATCCCCAGAAGTCCCTTCCAACCATAGCACTTCTATGAAATACAGCCTAGACCTGCACAGCTCCATTAGAGTCATGACAGTTAAGTCATACACCTTGCATTAATAGCCTCCAGGTATCAAAGTCAATGCCAATTAATGCCACTCTTATGATTCACAGACTTAAATGGGAAACAAACCAAGGTAAAAATGAAAGGGCTCTCCAAAAACCAGAAATCAGAGATGTGGGTTTTTTTAAAAAATTCTATTTAAGAAGAACTTTACAATCATGCAAGAGGACACTGAAGCAAGAATAGTCCTTATCTGATACCTTGCCACTTTTTCTGTAACTTCATGAGACATACAGGAGCAGCTCTGGAGAGTATGACATCTCTGGAGTAATTTTGCACTTTTCAAGCTAAATACAAATGGATCTAGTCAATTTCTCTTGAGCCACATGGAGATTTTTTACCTGCTCATTAGTAGGTTTACTGAGTAAAAAGTTGCATGAGAAGTAACATTTGGAGAGCCCCAGTGGTCTAATAGAGCTTTTAGCTGGTCATTTGGTTGGGGTTTGTGGGAGTGAGGGGGGCTGTGGGTGTGAAAAAATGTTACTGTACAAAAGCTTTATGTCTATCAGAGACTAAAGGAATTCTGCTGTCTGATAAGCCAGAAAACTTCTGGCAAATCCTATAAACTGGTCCTTCCTCGTTTATTCCCCACTACATAGTGTTACTCTTTGCCACCTATCTTTTCTGTTCAAAAAAAACAGGCTAATTACAAACCACAAGCTCATGCTCAAAGTACTCACTCACCTCCTCTCACCATAGGATTTTCCAGTTTGTGTATCAGAACAGCTGAATTGACCTCTCCAGGGAGAATTCCATGTTGAATTTTTTGTTGAGGTTTATTTTCCTGTTTCTTCTTCCCTATGTACCAGCTAGTAGCAACTATTAACAAAAATTTTAGTCCACAGCATATTGCAGTTCACTATAATGCTACTTTTGAGCATGCCAGAAGTGAAGCTGGCATTAAATAACTAAAGCCAGGTTTTACATAGAGATGTAAAAACCTGAAAATTGGTATTTGGCTAAGGACTTTAATAAGGACTACCCTTCAGGGGCAGCTAATTTTGTCTTTGATCAGCTCTCTGTGCTTAAATTCTTATTCCAACTGTGTTCATTACGCTTCAAAAATGGATTAACTTAATTCACTAAAAAAGGATATGACAAAGAAAAGATCCTGCAACAAGATATACAGACAATAATCTTGAAAAATTAAGTGGAAGGAAAAGGGAACAGAAATTACTGGGATCCAAAAGCAAGTTAAAAATAGATCAGAGAGGTTTTTCCACAGAAATGGCAAGAGACAGGTGGAAAAAAAATGTAAAGTGAATAAGAAATATTATTGCGTCAGCAAAGAGGATAACCTCTGTGATTTCCTAAAAAAGTGACTTGATTTGGACAAAGAATTCACCTCAAGTCACAAGATAGTGACATCAGGGTAATAGTGACAGAACTTGTTTCATTAAAAAAGACCTATTTCCTCAGCCATGGGGGGTTGTGCAGTCATCCTGACAGAGAGGTATATTTGAAGAATAAACAAACTTTTTACAGTAAACAGTGCACTCAGGAATTGGCTGTTCTGACTTTTGCCATCAAGACTTTTATTAGGTTTTCCACAGATGACTGGCAGCTGATCTGAGTGCCTGTGAGTGCCTGCAGAAGGGCATTTGGGATGTATTTTCAATGTGAAGTGTCACAGAACACTAAATACTTTCCCAAATCAGGTTCCAGACTCTTCTGCTGAGTATTCCAAGAAACTGCAATATTTTAACTTAATGTCCTAGTGAATTGGGAATGGTAAAAATTAGATGTCACCTCATAAAGAGAGGTGCTTCAAATATAAGTTTGTTGATATTTCTGAAGCATTGGTTAGTATTTCTAAAGCATTGGTTACTATTAGAATTAGTTCCATAGGAAAGCCGAATAAAATGTCAGTCTTTAAAGCAAAATTTGTAAATATTACACTGCAAACAAACTTAAAAATGGACAGGGAAGTCCTCTGTATAACTTAACCAATACTGTCCACAAAGTCAAGGAGTAGTAACTAACAGTAGACATTTAGACTTCAATGATTTTTTCAGCACATTAAGGCTTCAAGAGTGGATTCCAGATGCACAGATCATCAATTAAAAGAGATTTCTAAACTCACTCTGATCTATACAAACTTGTTCAAAAGGTGCATTCAGCTATATAATTCTCTCTAATTCCCTGCTAGAAAAAAATAATTTTTCATTTCTATTGTCCCCTTGACTAATATATAATTTCTTATTCTTTGTTTTTCTTCACTAGAAATTGCATTTAATTATCCTTCTCTTTTCAACAGTCACAATTTCATATTAAGAGTGCAATTATCCCAAAAGTTCATATATTGCTGTACTTGGGAAAAAAACCCCAAAAACACACACACACACAAAAAATTCCCCCTAAATAATTTCTCATTTGAAAGACTGAAACAGCTACAAAGCATAAAGGGTAAAATCCAGTTGTCATTCTTGTTTCAAGCACATAAATGATCAATAGTTTGTAGCTGTTGGACAACCCATTAGAGTCACTCAGATAATTTTTTTCTACCCAGTAATAAACGTTACAATATCATTTTTCAGAGGCAAGAAGAATTAAGGTACACCATCAGCAGAGTTCACTTCTGTTGACTTTACATGGCCACTACTAATTAAAGAATAATGCCATAACTCCCAGGTATCACTCAGCCACCACATTTCTGCTCCACAGTAAAACTCTGTTTTAGCCACAAGATTATTAGCAACCTTAGGAAAAGAAGAGTGCAAAAGGCAACAATTCAATGAAAATTACCTGTGTTATTAAGTAAGTATGCTGACACTTTTGCCCAGTATTAATTATTATAGTTCTGCATACAATTGTACAGTAAAGTACAATTAATTGTACAGTTCAGTCATACATGGGTTATGTCCATACCAGTTTTATCTCACCAAGGACTAATCACAAAAATTCACTATGAACCAGTAACCTCTTTCCCTGTGCCCTGGTTTCAGCTGGGATAGAGTCAATTTTCTTCCTAGTAGCTGGTACAGTGCTCTGTTTTGCATTTGATACGAGAATAACGTTGATAACACACTGATGCTTCAGTTGTTGCTGAGCAGTGCTCACCATTAATCACGTATTTTCATTTTTCCTTGCTTTGTCAGTGAGAAGGTGCACAAAATGCCAGGACAGAGCATGACCAGGACAGTTGACCCAAAGTGGCCAAAGGGATATTCCTCACCACAGAACATCCTTCCCAGTATATAAACTGGGGTGTTGCCCAAGAGGGGTCAATCACTGGACATCAGTCAGTGGGTGCTGAGCAACGGTCTCATGCATCATTCGTCTTTTGGAGGTTTTATTGCTTCCTTTTTTTGTTATCTCCCTTTCCATCATAATTACATTGCTGCTGTTGCTAATGTTAGTAGAAATATTTATTTAATTGCAATTATTAAACTTTTTTATCTTAACCCATGGGTGTTACCTAGTTCTGATTTGATTCTACTCCACATACCACTCTCCAGGGGGCAGGGGAGTGAGCAAACATCTCTATGGTACTTAGTTGCTGACTAAGGGTAAATCAGAGACCCCGGTTATTTATCTGAACCTTAAAAGAGGAAAGTAATTTCTTTATCTTTCTCACTTAAGAGGAGAACCACTTTCCTCATCAGTTAGTGATTAGGTTGCTTAAACTTTTGGAAGATACTGCACAGACACTTAAAATTGGTTTAGTGAATTTCTAAATTCGTGAAATGAAAATGCAAGAAGTTTAACATTTGAAGCAGAAATCTGATCAGGGCAGAGATGAGTAAATGCCCATGGAAAAGCTCAGCAAGTATTGTGAAAGAACAATACCTATATTAAACTTCCCTTTTAAAAAGAAATAAACATCTCAAGAAAGCACAAGTATTTTAGAGGATAAACCTGTATGACAAACTTTGATTAAAAAAAATTTACCTGTAAAAATTAAGTGTTTAAACCATGTGGAAGCTGTTACAAATATACTTTCCTTACTGTAACTTGAACGTGCCATGTTGAAACCACTGGCTGAGATCCTATTACCCATGTTACATGGAGGATCCACAAAACAGTTCAAAAAGAGACATGAAAACAGCCATAAATTGTTAGGGCTGCCAAATGAACACTGGGTTGCCTACACACCAGCTAGTTTAGCCTGATGCTCACTGGTGACCACCACGGACACACACTCACAGTGTGGATGCCCTCTTCTCTCCCTTCTGCTGCACAGACCCATGGGCTCTGCAACCTATCGAGAAATCACACCAGGACATGGGAAAAAGGTGTCAGAGAAGGAGCAGAAGAGAGAAACCTCCATGCACTGAATGCAGCACCCATTACTGCCTCACTGAAGAGGCAGAGCGTGACCTGCGGCAAAAACAAGGAATGTTTATCCTTAAAAGCTCTCTATTAGTATTTCAGATTAAATTTATGGAACTTGCTAGCTATAAGCTACAAGCTATTCAATAAAACCCTGAGTCAGCACTACAGGAACAGTGCCTGCCTTTCAGCCCTCAGAGGCCAAATGGGCATCACTGAAGTACCCACATCATTGTAAAGGAAGTTTTTTAAAAGAAATTATTAGTTTAAAATAGTATATTAAATAGATAATTTCCCTTTTCCCCACAGTTTTTTCTCCACCAAAGGCCAAAAACATAGGTGCAACCACATGCAACTTAAGTAGAGCAGATGATGGGTTTTGTACATTGCATTGTACAGACATATTTGCAGAGTAGATGCAGTCTTAATTTTTCTAAATTTATAATATTAGTGGTTTTAAGCTTGTTCAAAATACTTTTTATTTGCATACACTAGGACTGGACTGTGAATTTATTGATTTTTGAAATACTAAAACCTACAAGATAGTAATCTATTATTTTTTTCATATAACTATTCAATAACAACCCAAAGTTAGACTCATTATTCAGAAAAGCCTCCTCCTATTTTCAAACAATCATAAAATGATGTTTTTAAGTAAATGTGGAGAACCATGAAGCTCTTTGCAGGGAATCTTGCCTTCTTTTTGACTAGGCAAATTAGTTTCTTTTTTCCTTTCTCTGCTATTTCCATATATTGAAGATAATTTTCGTAAAACCCAGTTGTTCTGTTGGAAGTTAAAGAACTCTGTGTTGGTGTACACAGTGCCTGAACATCTTGCAACTGAATGCCTAGAATTTGATCTTATGCAATGTAAAAGTAAAATGACATTTCTACAATGTAAAACCAAGTGAGACAATTAGCAGATAATAAAGGTTTTCCACACCTTTTATCTCAGCAGGCCCAGTCAGTAATGATCACTAATAAATCCCTTTCACTATGAATGCTTGTAAAAATTCTTCTTCATAATTTCTTTTTTTGCAAAATAGTTACCTATATGCCCCTACACACCCCACAGTTTGAAACGTAGTTGAGGACACCATCCCTAGGAATCTCATTTACAAAGTGCTTAAAGAATCACTTGAGATCAAATACTGTTAGGAACGCAATTGAGGTAGGAGAAATTCAGCTTTCTTCCATGCTGGAGAAAGGCATTTCAGAGCCAGAAAAGTAAGTTTCCCATCTAGTTTCTGTTTCAAAGTGAGGTTAATATATGAGGGGGGGAAAACACTAAAAAGAAGAAAAGAGAATGACTTCTTCAAAGAATGGTTCCATAAAAGAATGACCACAAATAAAAAAATGGTTCTGAAGATAAAATCAAGCATGTTTCAGCAGCTGTAATGTCTTTAATTTTTTTTCTATGAAATGACATTAACTTACAATACTGGATGCTCAAGAAAAAGGTAATAAAGTCACCTGAAATGCACTTCAGCACTCATAACAGAGGCATCATGCATAAATGTACCAATTATAAGATGATATTACTATAAACATTCATCACAATTTCTCATTTTTAATTTCAAACTACTGCTAGCCATTGAAATTAATTTATCAATTAATATTTTAACTTTTATTAAAATACATCACACATCAGACACAAAGTCAGCTATCATTATAGAATTATTTTAAACACAAATAATTACAGTAATAAAAAGGAAAAGGTGTTGCATTTAGGAAATAGGGAAGCCACATTATTGTTTTCAGTCAGCAGTAGCGTAACAATAAACAAAACCCAGATAAAATTGACCAGAGACACAGATGAAGGACCAGAACCAAAAGTATTTATGCATGGAAATATGAATATTGGTCCTTCAGTCTAAACAAAACCTGCCTCTCTAGTTGCAGAGCACTGTGGAAAATACCTCCAACTCTGATTTTCAGATAACTGGGTAAAGAATGAAGGCATTCAGGAAGAAACTCTTTCAAAGGCAGCTGGTAGCTCCCTGCCTCAAATACTGTGTTGGACACAGTATTACAAAGCAGTCTTAAGGTTGACATGATAATAATTCTTAGAAAAGGACAGTAGTTTCTCCTCCAGGAAGCCTCAGGGTACTCTTTCACTCCCTCTAAATCCTGCACTGTTAGAATGAAATCAGCTGTGGAAAATTATCGGTGTTATATTTCCTAAGAATATTGGCATCATCATAAGAGGGATTAACACCCAAATGTTCTTTGTCTAAAATTTTATTTGTTAGCAACTATAGTTATGGAGAGAAAAATTGAAAGGTCAAAATGGCTATAATTAAGGAAGTTACAATCTCCTTGTAACAGACTGGATGACCTTTCCTAATAAACATGCTTTTAGGTTTTGCTCACTGTAGGTCATTGATTTAATAATTTATAAGTAGGTACTTGGTCATTTACTGTGTCACAGGTGAAGAAAAAAATCTGCTGCAGACAGTGAAACTAAAACCATGCCCAGCATGCAATGTCCAGAATCTTCAGTATGACAGAAATGCCCTAACCACATATTTGCTCTTTGATCTCTGATGCATGATCATTGATCTCCTCTTTGGTGATAAAGACTGAGTTATCTGTGGAAAGTCTCCCTCCCATATCTACAAAAATAGAACCTTATTTCTCAGGTAAAATAAAGCTTTTAAGGAAGCATTTGGGAGTAACTTGGAGTTGGTGAGTTTGAACTGTATAGTTAACTATATATTTACATAGACAACAGATGAAATACAGAGCAGAAAATCATGATGTTTTGATCACAACTGAAGTATGGTATTATTAAGACAGGTGTCCGTCTTCAGTTGCTTGCAGTTTGGACAAACTTGCACATCTGATAGCCTTTAAAAACACACACTCCAAAAATTCTGTCTGTATCAGATAAATTTTAGGTTACCTGGCCCTCTCAACAACGCACTGCTGAAGCCAAATAACACATACAAAGCTTCCATAAAAACCAGAAAGTGCTAAAGCTCTGTGAAAAGTTATGGGGAGTTGGCAAGGATGAACACATAAGGAATATCCATGAATCTGAAGGTGATGGGGATGAAGAAAAATGGTGTTTCCATTGTGACTTAAGTCAACTGTAAATTAGTGGCACAAGAAAATAGATAAGAGGGGAGACATAACTTACCTGGGCCTCCTGGGTTGCAGCCTCCTCTTCAATCTCAGCACTTTGCTTATGCCAATAAGCTTTACTGAAACCTAAGTTGTCCCACTCTATGGGAATTTCAATACTACTTACATTTATTAAAGCATTTCTGAAGACATTTTAGCTTTGAGAGGAAAAAAAAAGAGTGAGAAGAAAAAAACACTTTATGATTCTTCTGATTCTTTACCCAATATAAGGATACTGTGTGATGATATCTTTGGAATTTGAGTGGTTCTTAGACAAAGATCTTACATATTTGTCAAAAATATGTTCTGCCACTGTATACTGTGAAGCAGTGATAGATGAAAACTCACTGTAATTTTTAAAATTATACTGCCATTCCTACAAATCTTTGCAAAGTTTAAACAAAATGACTTATTTTTATTAATTAACACTTTTGAATTATAAATTATAATTCCATTATTCGAGCTGACAAGACTAACAAAAATGTCAAGGAGTTATTACTATACCACTACCTTTACTCTGACTGCTCAGTTTTTCTCATTTCTGTGTTGTGTTCTTCGCCCAACATTATATTCTCAGAAGCTGTATTTTGCTGTTGCCATGGAAAATAAAATTGTTTTCAGCATTTTATTTACTTACCCACTCCTTTTATTAGTATAAGTCTAACTAAATGTGCCCTCAACCTCACATATCTTTAACAGAGTAGAATCTACTAGGTGAATGTGGCTACTTTAGTTCAATTTGTTGACAGTCTCCTTTCCATCAAAGGAAGGTGAAGATGAGAATGTGTTGTTGGAGTTCAAATTTTTGCAGTTGACTGACTGAAGGTAAAGCTAGCATAAATCATTGCCTAAGTGATAGTCTGTATAGATCTTTTTCAGCTGTGACAGGACTGACTGCGAATCAAAACTTAAAAGCTGATAATGATACAGAGTTTTACAACAGTAGCACCTGAAGATGCCCATGATACCTCAAAATAGAGTGTACTGTTCAGTGCATATAGATAACAGCCTTTCTCCCAAATATAGCCTTATCCTTCTTTCTTTATGCAACAGTACATTCGGTATTTCAGAAACAGTGGAATAGTATTTGGAATTTGTTTCTGCTTTCCACCTTAGAAGGATTCTTTTGTAATTCATCATCATCTTGGTTAAATATTGCAGTGATTACAAAATCACTATGAAAAGTATTCCGCTGGAGATTAGGCAAGATATTCTATTGCAATATTTTTAAGCTAAAGTTTGAAATTTCCTTACCAGGTAAAACTTCATTTCTAAAGTGTAGCTGACAAGATTAGTATACTATCTCTGCATCTAATTTATAGTATAAAGGTTGACTACCCGCAGAGATAAATAATACCTTTCATCTCTGTCTCTACAAAAATTTGTATGTCTAGCAAAGGCATTTTAAAAATTATTTGCATTTAGAGATTGCCATTTCAATCCTTGAAACTAAAGGTTGGGGATTTGATCAAAAATCAGAGGAATTAATTTAAATTGTGAAGATTTTTGAGGTAGGAGGTTGTCATTTGTTTTTTCAAGGTAATAAAAACAAATTATTATGAATAAACACTAGGTCATGCTGCAAATAGCATATGCTAAAAAAATTTTACAGTGGCTTCATAATTAATGCATATCGTAATGTTACACATAGGGAATATGAGAAACTCCTGCATATGTATTTACCCTGAAGACCAAAATTTGTTTAATGCACTCCATGGCACAATATGCTATTCTCAATATCTTATGCAAAAACCAATAAGAACAGAAATTTCTAAATCTGCATCACTGAGTATACTCAAAACCATGCAAATTACTTCCTTTCTTAGTCATATTAATATTCATATTATACATTCTATCTTCAGTGATAATAAGCCCTAAAGACAAGCAATAATAGAAAGTTCAAGACTGATGCTTCATGAGGCACATCAGCAAGGCAGGTTAAAAGCATAACTAACTTAACCATGGTGTAATGGTGTAATTCCTTAAGAATATGCCTCATACTCACTTATCTTAAGAAGGTTTCAGTTGCACTTGTAATGAGGTGCTTGCAATTAAGCCACAAAATAATGATGTGGTTTAGAACATGACCAAAACAAGCACCAGTCTCAATACTCAAAAGTCTGAGAAATTTCATATATAAGATAGACATGAGACTCTTCCATTCTTCCCAAGGTTCCTGGAAAGTGAAAGCTCTTTGTGCCACGTCTTCTGTGCCACATCAGTCCAGACTACAGTATCATATAGAACTTTGGCAAGTTCTGCAAATTGTATATATGTAGTCATGTATATGAATTTAAACATGCAGTGTTTGAGACACACAAACTGGACACCTTGAAGCAAAGAAATGGGAGACTGTTACTGAATGTATAATTTTGACTATCAATTGTAAAGATTGATTTGTATGCCTTCTCCTTTTTTCTCTTCCTCTGTGCCCATTGCTCACTTTAAGTGTGAGAGAAAGTTATCAAGCCTTTTTTGCCACTGAAGCAAAGATCCCTCTCCTTGGACCACTGAAAAAGAAAACAAGAGCTGTGAATCAGTGTACCTCTTTAACACATGAGAGAGGAAAAAAAAAAAAAAAAAAAAAAAGTTTAGAAGCAGTTCACACTGCTCCGGGGCCTGTTTCAAGCTTTTCTAACTTTACTCTAACACCAAGGTCAGCATTGTATTTCTTATTCCACAAATCCCATTCCTAGCCTGAATGAACACTGAACAATTTTATATGCTGCAGTATCACCATGATTTATCCACCACTGACTTCTCACTTATCTGGACTCCATCTGGAAGCATGACTTAACACTGTCTTTGCATAAATATGCAAGGCTTTTTGTCTCTAGAGTTTGTGGTGAATGTCCATGAAGGCACTGATGCTCTTGACAGCCGAGGTTTGATGATTTAGTCAGGTTTGAAGTAACCACCCCCGTAAAAGAGACTGAGGATGTACAGCAGACCTCCAGCTGATGCTGTCTTGCCTGCTGCCATTCTGGCTTTGCTGATTGGGGTCTGTACTGTTAATTAGAGATTTTTTTAGCACAGTATCATATGACTAGTATATTCTGAACGGCAAAGGTTTGTAGAAATTATACCTGTTGAAATTATGGCATGGCCAGGGGCAAAGTAATTTATATTGTGTTTATTTTCTACAGGGATTTGAGTCTGAAACCTGCAGATTTTGAATTTACCCCAAAGTGGCTAAAACTAGCTTGCTGTAGTGTATGAGAATCATGAGCAGCTTTTCATTAGGGGTTAATAGAAGGTATTAAGAAAGGAGATAATGTTAAGTTTATACAGAGGATATAGGAAGAGAAGATTTGAAAATTGAGTAAAATTATCCAGCTATAAAATTTTGGTTTGATACTTTAGCAAGAGTATTCCCTTTCCATTTACAAGACAGATACAGGTATGAAACAAATGTTGAATCTTTTATGGGATGATAGAAATACAAATAGGGTCCTAATGCTGCTGTTGAAAGGAAAGCCATTTAAATAGTGATTTGAAACTCCAAAGACTTGAGCCAAAATTGGAACAAAGTCAGATACGCTATTATGTTGGGTCCATTTTCCAGAAATCAGCTTGTGGCAAGTATGACATAATGCAAATAAATCTACAAGCAAATAAAATTTAAAAACCAAACATTCATTTGAAGAGCAGAGAACTACTAGTAGATTTATTTTGCATTATTATCAAAAGATCCAATCTCCCTTTTATAACTATATTTGTAAAACTAAAAAGACATTGCTGTCATAGTCACAGAATCACAGAATGGTCCAGGGTGGAAGGGACCTCAGTGGGTCATCTAGTCCAACCTCCCTTCTTAAGCAGGGTCATCTTACAGCACATAGCGCAGGATTGCATTCAGATGGTTCTTGAATATCTCCTGTGGGGAAGACTCCACAATCTTTCTGGACAATCTGCTCCAGTGCAGAGTCACCTGCACAGTAGAAAAGTTCTTCCTCATGTTCAGATGGAACTTTCTGTGAATCACTTTCTGCCCGTTGTCTCTTTTCTCATTATGTGGCACCACTGAGAAAGGCTCAGCTGCATTCTCTTGATATCATCCCTTCAAATACTTACATGACTCTCACTCATCTTTTCTTGAGTTTGAACAGGCAAAACCTTCCCAGCTTGTCTTCTTAAAAGAGATGCTCCAGTTCCTTAGCCATTTTTGTCACCCTCTGCTGAATGTTCAACCTTTGCATGGCTAAGAACAGGAACTAGCAAGGGAGAGCAGAGGGGACAAAGTTGATGGAGTGAATTCTGCCTCAAAACTTCTTAGCCTGGAGAGTGGATGATCAATAATGACCTAACAACACCAGCTGATGCCAAATTAGTCTTCATTCACTAGAATAATTTACTCACTTTTGTGACCATTAGGAAAATACAATATACATGGATTTTCACTGGGTGTTCATTAGGAGAGAAAAGTGATATTACAAAAAAATGAGCTGCACAATTTACAGCTGTCTTTTTGTTTCTTTCTTTATGTTGTTTATACACTGATTTCTTATTTCCTATTGTGAAAAACCTACCAATTTACTTCCCAGAAAGTTTTGTCAGTGATTTCTTTTAAGTACTAACGCTCTTACTAATGCTGGACACACATCTTTCATTCCCTGAAGAATCTTATGGCCCAGTTCAAATTTATACTTCCAACCCAACTGAAGTTTTAACCAACTGTTAACCCAACTGTTTAGTTATGATGTTTTAACCTATTTTTCATTAAATGAAGGTCCTGTGCAGCCAGGTAAGAAAATATGGAGGATTGGGTGAAAGAATTAGAGGAAAAACACTCAGATGGCTGGCAGCTGGTAATTATTAAGAGTAGTACCATATATAGTAATAAATGTGCATTCATTGCTTTTCTAAGTAACATGGATGCCAGGAAAGACAAAGTTGAAGGAACCTTCATAGCTAGCAGGATACAGGCCAAGCACCTTTTTATGTATCAGCCAGCACATCCATTTATACCAAGTTTGACACTGCACTGTTTGAATAGGCTCTTATTTCACAGATAAATATTCCATGTTTGTAATATGAGGTACCCTATAAAAAGAAGCCTATTTCCTCTTTCAGTGAAAAATGGGTAAGTAAAGCCTATTACTCACCACCTAAATGGCCACCAGCCAGTGACTAACAGCTAGCCTATTTGATCATGAAGTTGTAGCTTACTGATATGAAGTCATATTTCATGGCAGCTCTTGACTGAGAAAGAGAAAGAAAATGCAGGGCTCACAGGAGGGCTTTTGACAGATGCTGCCATGAAATGTTTTCATTTGTCACTATGACTGTGAACGACAAGATACTGACTGAAAGAGAGGGCATGAGGACACAGCTGTCTTCAGCCAACTTTCACTGAGCCTTGACACACAGACACATAAATACACTTGGGGGTTACTTAAATTAAAAAGAGATTGTCACTAGCCTTTATAATTGTAAAGCTACATGAACACCTGAGCAAATTAAGTATGTCCAAATATGCCTAGGATTAATATTTGCCCTAATCTACAATATATGTTGCAGACATGGAAGACAAAAGATCAAACTGAAAAGCAGCCTGTTTAAGAGACATAATTTGGAGGAACTGATGCTTCTTTCAGGTAGAATTTTCTTTGGTATAGGCATATTATTTTGATCTTGTATGTTACAGCAGATGTTACAAAAACAGGATAACTGAAGACCAGGGCTGTGAAGGCTGTCCAAGCAGGTAGCTGGGCTTGGCCACAGCCAGATGGTGACAAACAGAGTTTAAAGAGCAGAAGCAAGAGGAACACAAGTGACCAGCTCTCTCTTGGTGCAAGTGATACCTTAGATAAAAGTTAGGGCCAGTCAGAGGACATAGGGCATGACAGACACAAAGTTTGAGTGAGTGCTTGCCTTGCGGATGAACCATAGAGAAGAATTTTAGATATACTTTGGAAACAGAATATTCACTAGATTCTTTATCTTCCGTGGATGCTGAAAGCTAGATGAGAGAGATCAGGCAGTAAGAGAGTCTGTGTGAAATCAACTCACATAACTTTCTCACACTGGCCTGAGAAATTGTGAGAAGGAATCAAAACAGTCCTTGAAGGTGCAAAACATTTCTTGCAGGTGGTGTTTGTCCAACTTGCTGCTTACTTGCAAGTGTGTTCGAGGGCTGTTGATCCTGAAGTGGCCAATGACAATGGAGTGTTGGCCTGAGGACCAATCATATTTTATTCTCTTAGAACTGTCTATAAAAAGGACAATGTAAAATAAAGATTTGTTCTCTTTGCCTTCTGAGACCTGAGAGTCGTGTTGTTATTGCTGCCATCCCTAATACAATAATGACAATCTTCCTCCTAAATTTGGAAGAAAAAAATAGGGAAAAAAGTAAACGTCAATTGAGGTACTGGATTTTCCTTTCAGAGGTGGAGATGAAGGGAGAGTATCTTGCCAGTGTCTCACAATGTTTCAGCTTTCCCAGGATGGTGAGTAGGAGAGCAGAACAGTGTTTATTAATAGAAACCTCCAAAATCTGTACCTATCTTTTGTTGCTCTCAGTTAAATCTTGAAGAAAGGTAATAGAAAGAAATCCCCAAGTTTATAATGTTCCTGACCCTTCAGTTCTCTCTTATGTGAAGTACTCCATAAGCAGGAAATTATCATTTACCATAGGACAAACACTATGGATAGAAAAGGTACTGAATAAAGCATGGTCTTAGGGTAAAACCTCCACTGCTATCCTGCACATCAGCTGTTACAGGAGATCTTGCTCACCTAGTCATAGTCCCAACTTCAAAGCTGGAAAACTGGAAGTTAATGGAATCTCACATACGATTGAAGTATTTTCCTTAACAAAGAAGGTATGTGAAAATGTCAGAGATCTCAAAATATTCTATTAATAAAATGTAGTTTATAAATTCTCCTGAATGCTCCCAGAAGAATTTAAGTCTCACTCCCCTACCACTATGCTTCTCAAGAAGCTGAGGAACCTGATACTCTTTCCAAGAAGTTGATTCAAAAAGTGTCCACATAAAATTGCCTAAAGCGTGGCATGGCACTTGCCTAAATAACTTTCAAATTGTCATCATTACTCTGGCAATGAAAAATGTAGTCATCACCATCTCTTCACACACTTGCATTTCATGTTCCCATTTCCTCAAATGATTTTACTGTCTGCTTCCTGAGCCTGTCTCTCCCACACTTCCATCAAAAAATCTTTTGCTCTGCACTCTTCATTTCCTTGAATCATTGGCTGTATTAGAGTAGCTTTCCATTCCAAATGGAGAGAATATGGGAAATAATTTCTCCATTTCAATAAACACTTCAGAGAAAGCCATTTTAGAGTAGCGAATTGCTCCCAGGAGGACAGACCACTTTTCCTTCAAATAAAATCTGGTTTAGTAAAGGGGCTGGAATTATCTTTAATAACTTTATTTAGAAGCTGATAAAGGGGGGGTGGCAGGGAAAGGGGAAAAAAAAAGCCCTATATCAAATAAATACATCTCTACCTTGATTTTCATTTATCTTACCTCCATAAAGAAACTGGGCTTGGTGCCAACATTACTATGTGAAATGACTTTTCTTCACATTCAGCAAAATCTCTCTTGATACAAAGCCTCAGAGGAATATAATATGGATTCAGTCTTCCTCAGCCTTGTTACTCACAATCCCTCCAGCATTTTCTTTTAAATAGTGCCAAAATCCAATAATGCTATTAAAAGGTGTAAATTCCTCATACAAAGTAATGTGAATTCTAAAACATGCGTACACAAAACCAGCCCACAACACTACAGTGCAAGTTATGATTCATTACCTGAGTCTGTGATTAGCCAATATCTGCATGTGGTGTCCTCAGTTATGGTCATGTAATCAAAAACATGTAATCAAAAACATGCTTTGAGATTTCTCACCCTCAGATTAAATGCAGGTCAGCCTCAACAGAAGATTGGGACCTGCCTTACTGAATTATCAATGTTGGGGAAAAAAAAAGTAAAAATTCAAAATCAAAGGGCTTGGCATTGCTAAAGCTACTGAATTACCACTTAAATCTACTGAATAGATGATATCCTGATACAGAAGCTGCACTCCTAGTGAGCAGCTTGAACTCCACACCATTGCCTTCCTTGTCAAGGGTTCACCTATGCTAGCAAAGGCTTACCCTGTGCTTCCCAGTGCCAAAGCACTGCAGGATCTGTGACTCCCTGGGACTAGGAATGCCAGGGACTTGCCAGGGTGGGTCATGACAGGGTCTGGCAGCCAGGATTATAAACCCACTGGGATGTTTTAGATCTTGACAACTCATTAATGCTCTCCTAGTTTTCCTACGGTCTCCCAGAAAGAGAAACTTTGGCAAAATTGAATGAAAAAAAAGAAATTTAAGGTAGCAAACTACTTTTTGCCGTACAAAGCCATAGCAAATACTTTAAATGTCCCATTGATAAGCATGATTTCAAGCAGATTCAAGATCCTCTGTCATGCAAAATTTGGATATCTGGATCATAGTACCAGTTCATGCAATCTCAGCACAGATTACTTGGACACTGTGAATGGCAACATCTTTTTGAGGCCAGGCAAGAGTCAAGTTTCTTGCTGTTAACACACCATAAGTCAAACTTCTCGAACTTTGCCCTCAGAAAATTTAGAAACAGTCATTATCCATCTCTATGCACCTGACTTCGGTTTATACACTCTTGCTTTGTTTGCCATTTTAAATGTTTGCCTCATTATTAGTATCATTATCAGTGGTGGCAAAAAAATTTGAGCAAGTTTTTCATCCCCAGAAACTACCTACACTGCTGTAAGCAATGGTCACCCAGATAACAGGAAATTGAAATTCCTTCACTAAACTTAACTCTCTAATATAGTATTTATCGAGTCAATGTACTCTGAGTTGGACACATGTTCTAAGACACCCATATCTGCATATGAATAAAAACAACATTTTCACAAAAGACAGTAAGACTTAAGAGCTAATGCAACTGCAAGAAATAGTGCAAAGCACAGACCTTTTTCTTCACCTGTTTATTGCTAACTACATAATTTTAAATATTTATTGCTGCACATTTCTGTTTCTAGGCAGCCTATTAGGGAATTATGACCTACTTTTATTTTTAACTCTAATGTTTGGGTTTCATTTTAAAATACATATGCCTCATTTTTAGTGTTACATGAGAAGTCCAAAGAGTCAGTATGTCATTTTTTAAAAGGTCTAGCTAAACATATACTCTGAGGGGATTGAAAGCATTTTGCTTAAGCCTCAGCTAAAGCTACTTTTCTTCTGCAACAGTGTGTAGAAGCAATACAAGAGGATAATCTCCAACACATTCAAAAGTGTGACACCCTTAATACTGACAGAAGTACTTTTCTTTAGCTTCTACAATACTACCAAATGACAGAGGCAGATTTTTTAACTTCTGATTGAAAGATAGGCTATTTAAAGCAGCCTGGGTGTTCTGGATGTGTGAACATGCACCTGTGCGATGAGAAGAAATGTTAAATCAGGAGCTTAATGCTTATAGAGGGATTTCACCCACTTAGATTAGCTTGTTGAACTAGATATATCTAAGCTCTGAGGTTAATGAATCTTGAAATGGAGCTCCACATGACTCAGCAGACAATGCTGTGCCTTTTAAAGCCATGTAAGCAATTTCTTCAATACATAGCATGCTTTTCCTTTTTAGTATGTTTTATTACTACTGAATGAAGATGCTCATTGTTTCTTCTTTGCTGTTGGCTCATCTTCCCAAACTTAGCTGACTATATCTCTGTCCATCTGAAGAAATGGTGCACCTCTCAGAAGCAGCTGAGCCTCCATATTTTGTCTCTAAATCTACATAGCATAAACCATCAGAAATTCAGTCCCATGTCCTTCTTCTGCAGTAACAAAAGGAGACGCTGGTGACACTCAAACATATATATAACCTCCATATATAAATGCTCCTTCTTGATGCAACAAGCTTGCAAAACACACTTGCTTCTCTTCTTCAGAATCTCTATTATGCAACTATGCCTGTCTTAGAAATAAAAATAAACCATCTGGTTTTACTCCAGTTGGTTTCTTCATAATCTACTGATGTTGAAAAGCAAAAAGATGAAATCTTGCAAAATATAAGCTAATAGAGGCCAGCTCTCATGAAATCAAAGCATCAATATGATGCTTTGGAAGGAATGCTAGGAAGAACATTGGGCTACTGAAGAGTAAAGTCAACTTACAAGGACTATTTCCTCACATTCTGCCTTGATTTAAAGTGCACACAATTTTCCAATCTTTATCTCACCCTTCACTTGCTTTCTTCTGCATCAGAGAAATGTAAGCAATATTAAGCCTTTTTTTTTGCTATGCTTCTAATAAAGTTTTTTCTGTGGTTACTCTACAAGAATGATTGCATGTTTTCACCCACCTTGTACTAAAAAAAGGAATTTGTTGTAATTATTTCCAATTATTTAATATAACCACTTGCTTAGCCTCTTACATACATGGCATCTAATCAGCCACTATATTTGATATTCAACCATAGCAATAATCACCAGCTTTTTTAAATCCCTATCTCACTGCTGATTTAATAATTAGTGAGGCTCATGATAACTTAATGCACATTATAAAAGGTATGTAATACACGTTATAAAGAGCAAGGTAACTACCTACCCTTCCCTTCCTCCTCATGGCAATTGAGGCTATCATTACAAATAAGCACTGAGCAGCAGTATCAATGTTCAGTGGCACAAACAGCAAGAGACATTATGTCAGCAGCATCTGATTTTCGTTACTGCATGCACCATTACTCACTTAGTTTGTTGCTCTTGCATCTAAGCCTTTAAATTTGCAAACTTGCCTTTTCCACTGTGCATTCATTGCCTTTTGCTGTCACTTCAGCCTTGTTCAGTAACCCTCAGCACTAGATAATTGATTACTTTCTTCACTATCTCTTTGTGCAAAGAGTTATACTAAATCGAAACTGCCACCTTTAAATTATTGTGCAGCCTTCACACGTAGGTATTAATGTGTTAAAGGGCTATCTCCAATCTATACTATAAAGTTTATTGTTTTAATTAAAATGCTCCCTATGCACTCAAAAGGAGATGATCCTTGCTTTCCCATTGCTGCTCTGAGTCATAAAATTCTCTAATTATCCCATATTATTTTTGGATATAATTTACCTAATTTGACTTACTCTGTTACAGTGACTTCATGTATGTACAAGTGTACAGATGGTTTTATTTCATCAGTGAAACACTGACATGCTGCCCAGCCAGCAGCCAAGTGCTAGGCAGCTGCCACTGGCCGAGTCCCTCATCAGCAGGATCAAAAAGAGAATTGAAAGGGTAAAAGATGAGAGTTGAGATAAAGACAGATTATTGGGAAAAGCAAAACCCATGCACACAAGTAAAGCAAAACAAGGAATTAATTCACTGCTTCCCATGACTAGACTGGTATTCAGCCATCTCCAGGAAAGCAGAGGCCCATCAGATTTAACAGTGACTTGGGAAGACAAATGCCATCACTCTAAAATGATATCATATGGTCAATAATATCCCCTTTGGTAAGTTGGAATCATCTGTCCCGGCTGTGTCTCCTCCCAGCTTCTCATGCATCCCCAGCCCCATCACCAGCATGGCAGTATGGAAAGCAGAAAAGGTCTTGACTGTGTGCAAGCCCTGTTCAGCATTAACAAAAACATCTCTATTAGCATCACTGTGTTCAGCACAAATCCAAACCCCAGTCCTACGTTAGCCATTCTGAAGAAAATTGACTCTACCCCAGCCAAAATCAGTAGAAACTCAGTTAGTTGAATATGCCTTAGTTTACTGTTACAGATGGGACATCAACAGAATTTGTCACCAGTATGTGCTAACCTTATGATGACTACGATTTTTCACTTTGCCTTTTGTTTAGTGCTGAGGTTTGACTCTTCCTGGAGCTCACTGGCTGAACAAGTTAAGTGAAGAAAATAATATTGTGTCTCCAATCTGAAACATACAAGGATTTTTTAAAATAATATTTTAAAAAATTATTATTCCATTATTCCTTATGTTTAATAACAGCATTAGTGTAAACCCTAGAAATTTATGAAGCCTCACAAAAAGTAAGGCTGCTGTTACTGTGCAGATACCAAACTGTTTCCACAGTGTTGGGAAGTAAGGAGCAGGTAGAAACTGCTGCCCTTTACAAGTGCTTCAAGATATTTTTTTTTCTCCCTTAAGAGCACTTAACAGCGCTGAATAAGGATTCCACCCCTCAAGAACAATGAAAGTGAATTTTAGCAGTGATCTTCACAGAGACATTCAAAGGTGGAAGAGCAGTCAGTTACAGCACTGAAAAATTTACAGTAGAAAAGATAATAGCTCCTAAATTTAGAGTAAAAGGTGTTTTTACCCCTATATGTAGAATCCTACTCAAGCCGAAGCCTTCTTGAGGAACAGAGTTGCTTGTGTCCTTCACACTGTTTTTTCCTCCCAGCAGTTTGCCATACCAAATCAGACTTGTATGTAATCAGTGTTCCAAGCAATGAAATACAATAGCGCACTCTCATAACTTCAGAAATCACTTATTGGAGACAGATACACACACAGACCTTACAGTTTCCACTCTTCCTAGTGTTATGCTCACTATTCCACTGCTTCTCTGGATTCTAAATTTGGACACTTCCGTCTGGTGGGGGTTGGAGGCTGAATGGCAAGATGTCAACATCTGGTACACTTCACAGGTGGTAATATCATTTTGGTCTCTTAACCAAATATGATTACTTCTTCCTTACCTAGAATCCATTTAGAGTCACTTCTAAGTGTTTATTAAGATTATTTTACATCTTTTCCTTTACTGATCTGTGATTCCATGTTACAGTCATAATAAATACATTTTACATTTTTTAGGTTCTATTTCTTTGTTCTCTCTGTCACCTCTCATAGATTTTTTTTGTCCCACCATAGGTCTGCATTGTTTTATCTGACCACTGGTGACTTGGTTGTAGCCATAAGCAGTTCTGGTGTATGCCCCATGTCTTATCATCCCTGAACTTGGTTGCCTCCCTTCTTAAGGGCTCTGCTATCATGGCAGCCCTGTATATTTCTAAACTATACCATTATTTCAGACATAAATGTCTCATTCTACAGTTATTGTTACTACCTCTATAATTTTTTTTTTTTAAAGTGTGTAATTCATGTTATTTGTGTTTCTGTTTCGCAACAAATGTCCAAAAGGTATGGCCAAAAGATTACTGTAAAGATGGGGAACCCTGTGAAGTATTTGTATCATGCATGTAGTTGATAGCAGCAAGATATGGAGACAGGAATAAGTGCCTATACTGGAGAAGCTTTTAAATCCAGCCTTATTGGAGTAACAAGCCAATTATCAACCCCTTACTTTCTTTCCCCAAGCTTACAGCTGTGAAACATTTGACTGGGTGAGCTAAACCATCCTGCTTATTATGACTTTATAAGGAACGGCCTTTGTTGTGCAACATGCAATCATCACAACACACTCCAATTAAACCCTTTCTAGATATTACCAGCATCATAGTTCTGATTAAGACCTTTTGCTTTGAAACTCTGCACTGTTTCAGCCAGTATTTATTTACTAAACCAGAAGGAGAAGCCCTCAAGTGAGATGAATTACTTATTTACAGATAGTCTAAACAATGCACCAGTAGGATCCAAAGTTGTTATTACCTAATCAATCTGAAAATACTAAGTGATGAATTAATACAGCAACTTCATGTTTCTCAAGGACAAGTGGAAATGAAAAAGAATCAGCATCAGCCTGAAATTTATCAGTTTAGAGAACTTTTTGTCAAATTGCTTTCATATTCATCACATTTTAATCTTCTCTACTGTTGCTGAAATATATCTCTTTCAAGCACAGTTATGTTTAGCATTTTTTTGATAATGGAAATATTTTCTAAAGAAAAGGATCATAATTAATTCCTTTCCATAGAAAACATTGCTTGAAAGGATTTATGAAGCATTGTATCTGTGTTAACTAAATGATAGGACATTTTTCTCCAGATAAGTAAGCACTTTGTTTGAATAAATGAAAAAAAAAATCATCTTAAGGAAGCAGTACACAAACTTTTCTAACTTTGAGCTTAACATTCTGGTGTACTCTTCTTGAGGATAATTTATTCTGAATGACTGCTTCTGCATCTTTGAATTTAGTTAAAAAGAATACAAAGGTTCTTAAACTTCAGATATTTTTTCTTAAAATCTTTGCTTTATTTGCTCCTTTGCTCTGTGCTCTCTACAGTCCTTCACTGCATGAAGAATCATTAGGGTGAGAAACAGCCCTAAACACTGAAATATTTTACTTCACAGTGTCTGCAAGTTCTTTATTTGCATAGTATTCCAAGTTGCTTTAAAAACTCTTATGTCTCCCACAGTTTTCTTTCATAATAGAAAATACTTCTTCTAGGTCATTTGGATAAACAGGGCTGTTACTAACATTCCAATAATTGGGATAAATCCTGTCATTTCTCACTAGTTTCCTTTCCAGAGCTTCAAATACATCTGATTTGAAATCTGTCAGATTGTCTGTGTTTCCCCTTGACCACTCTCAGTGGGCATTTTTTCGGTTAGATCATTCTGCTTGATTAGAATTTGGAATGATTTTTCCCGTAGCACAACTATCTCAAGATATGTGGCAAAGAACATTCACAGATTGTATCCAAATCTTTTCCCTTCTACTTTCAATGTTCTAATTATTGTGCCAATGCGTATTATTGGGTGCTTCTTCTCTACCATTCATCCTGGTTTGAAAGAGCTCAAACAATGGAGAAAATAGTATATATTTGTTATCTATATATATAAAGACAAGTACAAACATCTGGGTTGCTTTTTTTTAAATAAGAAGAAGAAGAACACTTTACCCGGTAAAACTGTAGCTGCCATGACTTTGCTCAGTAGTCTAAGTATATTGCATGGTGACTCACATCTTGGGTCATACACCATCCTAATCATGATCTTACTGCAGAGACAGAGGTGTGCCATCTTCAGTGCTCCTTTGTCTTCCTGTATTTCATATTAATGTCTTATTACTTCACATAGGCTTTGGAAGGATAAAGACAGTGACCAAGAAGACACTTGTGGTGCAGAAAGAAGCAGCTTTTAATATGTAACACACTTTTTTAAATATTCTGGCACAGACCTAGGAAAGTAACATCTACTTTCTAAAATATTGACTCTTTTCCAAACTATTTATGCATGCATGGGACATAACATTATCAGAAATTTACAGGAGAGAGGAACTGTAACAGCTAAGAAGGTTGAAGGAGTGCTGTTTCCAGGCTCTTGTCCTCACACATTATGCCACAACCTGATTATGTCATTTTATATTCTTTTGGCACAGGTTTTGTGCATCTGTCAGCAGAGGACTAGGGCTTGGAAGTCAACAGCATACCGTTGAGGAAGCTGAGAAAATGGGGTGACATAACATTGCATTCCCGTGCCACTGGGTAGGTTGAACACAAAAGATATACAACACCCTTTTTCCAGAAAGTTCCTCAGAAGATGGAGGACAGGTTTAATGTCTGGTTATCAACAACAAAGGAATTTCTTGAAGCTGTTAAATACATAGTCCACTGAGGAGGAATAGAAGCTCTAGAAATTTAAATAGATTGAATGACTAGTGACACAATAAATTTTCTTCACTCCAGTGTTAGACTTGGCTGCAGGTCAGAAGCAAAGCTTTTTAGTCTGATAACTAACCAGCATATCTCAATTCAAATTTGGACACCAGTTAACTTTTTAAGAGCACAAATTTACAAATTCTATAAGATAACACTGCCTGTAGCCCTCACACAGGACAACTTTACCAGACACTAGAACCTGATCCACAACCCCCTCTCCCCTGCAATGCTCAGTGCTGGTTCACTGTCCATGTCATTCTAGACACTGCCATTTTGGACACTGCATTTTCCCAGACTAAGCACAAAATATCCGCATGCAAGTTATGACAGCCCGACACCTAGAAAGTAAAGGTACTCATCACTATACACACTTTACTAAGACTTCTGCACTTCCCACATAATCCTGGAAAACCCAACTCAGCAACTAATATTAAAATGTCATAATCTAAGAAATGTTGCCCTCTGTAAGTCATGAACCATCAAAGACTTAGCATAAAGGAGTGTATCTTCCAGCAAAACTATAGTGTGTAGAGAGACTAAATATTGCAGTTCACTATAAAGGAAATCCCTGTGTACAGATTTTGTCAAAGCAAGCCTGATTTTAAATGTACAGTCATATCTATATTTTGCTGTATACAATCAGAGGCTACCTGAAAAACAACAAAAATTTAGCTCATATGTACTGATTGCTCTGCATGACTTCCCATGGCCAGATTGTTTATCTTTTAGAACAAAACAAACCAAAAAGAAACCCAGCAAAACAAATCTGAATACCACAAGTCATATTTTAAGGTACTTATGAAAACTGTATTGCTAAGCATTATTTTCATTTTCAATATTAAAAAAGTCTCTATTATTTTTGAGTTGACCAGTAAGTTTGCATGAATTTTTTATCTAAACCTGAAGTAAAAGCTTTTGTCTCTCTTGGATTTGCTAGATAAAACACATTCGAGTAGAATAGAAGCTGGCCTTATCGTTTTTCCTTCCTCATCCTGCTTCATCCCATATGTTGTCCATAAATATTCATTGCACTGTTTTCCATCAATACAAAAATATCTAAAGTATGAGTGAATCTCTAAGCTGTTGAAAACAAACCTGCAGATTGATGAAAAATATGGTTGTTATGGCTTTACAAGCATGTAAGCACAATGCAGGACAATTCCATAATACTTTCACCAGCCCCTTCAGAAAATAAGGAGAAGTAGTCTAATACCTATCAAAGCTGTTATCATTCGTCATGGTAATATAATTAGCATTTGTGTCCACATTAGGGTAGGGTACAATGTGTCTACATTGTGTCTTCATTAGGGTAACCAGAGGCAATTCCATTTTCATGTGAAAAAAGCTGACTGGGATTCCAAGTAACATTGATCCAGACATACTTCTTCTCTGTTGTTGTTGCAGGAAGTTTCCTAATGTTTCAATTCCTGCTACCATATTCAAGACAGTGGGACATTTTCTAAGAGAGGAACATATTTGTCTCCAGAGGTTTCAAATGGTTCCACAAATTGTTAGCAAAATAAAACAGAAAAGAACATTACTCCCTCTCTGTAAGGAAATACACAACAGTGGTATGCTGAAAGCCTTTGCATGGAACATCAACACTATAAACCTGTAGCCCCTCTGGCTATCAGTGCAACCATCACGCTTTCTCCATCTTCCAGATGGCTAGGGATGGGAAGAATGCTGGAGAGAGATGTATTTCTTAGCTGCAAAGTAATATAACAGATAGGATAAGTGGATAGGGAACCAACAGATATTTTCTTTCATGTTCATTGCTGAAGTTTCAGAAAGTTAAAAATTCCCATATTATCCCTTGCTAAACAAGTCTACCATTGCCTGCAATGGGAAAGAAATGTTAATATTCCTCAAGTACTCTGAATGGGAAAAAAAGAATTATACTAAAAATCATCTGGTGTGCTTTAAGAAAGAATTCGTGCTTTTTTCACATTGTTACATTTCAAAAAAAAATATACACGTCCATGGGGAAAAATCCACCAGCTGCACTTTTCAAATATCCTAAAAGAACTGAAGAGAGGTAGGGAGGAATGCTATACACTGATAGTTTCACTATATAATGTTAAGGTGCAGCATTACATTACCTTTCCCCACACACTTCATTCCTTGTGACATTTTAAGGCATAAAGAATAAAATGTACTCACAATGCCTTTATTGTCTTAATCTCTAAGAGTAACTGCATACCTCTTGCCTTCAAATTGCACAAGGGCTTCATAAAGAAAAGTTTTTTGGAACATCAGAAAATGTGCTTCTGATTCCTCAGGCACATCTTCTGTCTAGTAAGTCTTCCTAATGTAAATAAACAAAAAATTTTATGTTACATGAGACTGCGTAGTTTCAGAAGCAGATTCACATTATGTACCTTTTGCCCTTTCTCTCTTGCTTTCTATTTCAGTGAGACAGGTTAAAAAAGAGAACATCCATAAACTTGCAGCACCATTTGAAATTAAAACTTCATTTGCTTACAGCCTTTGCACTCAGGTCTCTTTCTAGTCATTAGGAATGAGTGCATCTTAGTTCAGATAATAGGATGTACTAGTCACACATCTTCCCAAAAACTGAATTCATTGCACAGCTTCCCTCCTTGTTGTCATTTCTTAAGCATAACCTTACTTCTGCCATAGCAGTCTTGTCAAAATATGCCTTCAACTTCTTTCCTTCGCAAGACAATTTATTTGTCTTGTTCTGACCCTGAAGAGAGAGCAAAATAATACAATTATTTAAGTATTTTTAGGTTTAAATTTGTACTGGCTTAATCTTTAGCTACCATAATTTTAGTTCTGTAAAATCTAGGTAAGGGCTGATGCAAGTGATATTTATTTTGAGAAACATTTGCTACCAAACATTGTCCCTACCAACAGTTTAGGAGTTCTTTGTGTTTCTTAAGATTAAAGATGGAGTTGTTGAACGGATGGTATGACTCCACTGAATCTTCAACTCACAGCAGGTTGCTTTACTTTTCTGTCTCTCAACCCAAAGGTCAAAATTGCATTGATCCAAATGAACCAACTCATTACCTAATTTTAATCCTTCTTTGTCCAGCAGCTTTCTATCATTCATCATTTTACCACAAAACATCACCAGTAATGTATTTAATTATATCCACAATATAAAAATACATCACCAAGAAGACTATCTGTGAAAGTGAAATTTGATGCTGATTTTCTTTTCCTTAAAAGCTGCTTCTAATGATCACTCCATGTCAGGTTCTTTCCCCAATTTCTCCTTCCATTTTCCATTCAAAAGAGAAATTTTAATGAAGACAAGACTTTCTAACAGTGTTCAGATGATCTCAGAAATCTGTTTGCATTAGGTGGACATGAATTATCCATATTTCACAGAGGAGAAGTAGGAGTAGTATCCCATCAGAAGGCAAGGACACAGTAAGTATGAAATAACATGCAGCAAGTGAAGTCAAGCATTATGATGCCTATTGACATTTTGAGGGGGGGAATAGAAAAAACCCATGTTCAGTACAAAATCAGTAATGGTGATATTGCCAGCAAAATGTATTACTGAAGTAAACTCTAACAAAGATGGTATCATGAACCAGGCTTATGAAGGCTGGCTATCTCAACCATAAGCAGAGACATTGTGTAAAGCAAATAATCTTTTTGTCATCAAGAACGGCATATGAGTCTCCATTTTAATTGCCATCACTCTGAATAAAGATACATCAGTCTTCCATTTTCACTTTTGCCTGGACACTGCTGTTTCCAAAAGGTAACATTACAGGTAATGGTAGGAGACTTTTGCTGACCTAACTGTAGCTTTTATATGGTCAGCTCAGGATTCCTTTCATGGCTTGTGGATTTCTATTCTTTTCAAGTATTTTCTGAAGCCCACTTCATCATAGAATAATTGAGCCTTGACAGTGGTTTCACTTTTTCTGATTAATGCTGAAGTACCTTCATGGTTAGTATATATACTTCTTTTCCCTGTGTGTCCAATTATTCCTGTTATAATATATGGTGAGCATCTCACTTCAAAAAGAATTTCAGTTAAGTTGTATCTTCACAGATTTTTCTAACTTTCAAAACAATTATTTGCCATCTCTTGAATTATGGGAGCTAGGAACACTGTGTTAACTGGGTCTGTAAAACTACAGCACATTCTTAAACCTGCTTTTGGCAACATATTTTTAATATGCATCATAACAAGCTAGTCCATATTACAGTTTCTTCCAAGCGCAGAACTCGTTTGAGAAAAACTATCAAAATATTGAAGCTATGTAGCAAATTATACCTCTCAAAATTCTAAAGGTCACATTGTAGCTTTTTAATGAGCTTCTAAGCCTAAAGCAAATGGCATACAATAAACAGTGGATATGGAGTATTCACAGTTTAATAAGGAACCTCAGATGCCCATGATCTTGGTACTATGTGGCCACTGTATTGCCAGAAGTTCATTATACATTTGGCATGGGAAGGCACACTGGCAAGGCTGGCAGTGAGCATTTGTTTCAACTCCTTTGCTGATACTCCTCAACCCTGTTATTCCTAGTTGATCATGCACAGTCATTTCTATTGTAAAACTTTGACGTTATGCAAACAGCTGAGTTTTGGTCCTGCTGTATAACTAAAACAATCTGGGCTACAAACACTCTTCTCGGACATGCTTTCAAAGCTCTTTTTCCTGCACTGAGGTGCTACATTTTTATTTTATGTCTATTCTCCAGAGATGGGAAACTCTAGTAATTCGGAGGCAAATCTGTATATGCAGAAGCCTTCATTAAAATGAATGCTGGAAGTGTGAATTTTTTATGCTGGCAGGAAATTCCTGGCATATGTGAGGTTTCATTGGGCTGAAACTGTGCCTGTGCAGGGGTCAGAATTCAGCCACAATGGCACTTGGTGGTGCAAATCAACTCCTCTCACCTCTGAGCTGCTTCATCTCTGTACTACATTCTGTCTTGGTTGCATTAAGAAATTTCAATTTTCTGTTTGGTTGCAATTAAGAATTTTGAAAGCATTTTCTCCGTCAACATGATATTTGAGATGACAAAACTCAGTTTCATGTTGAAGCACATTCTAAACTGCAAGGCTGTGGGATCTGACTGACTTGGAGATTCTGCAGACTGTGACTGAAAAACCAAGAAACACAATTTTGCTGTTTTGTTAATTTATTAGTTACATTCAACATTCCTCAGAAAAATAAAATGCAACACATGCAGCCAAAATTCAGTAGTCAAATATAACACAGAAAGTGGGACAAGAAGATATAACGTGTCAGTTTTTGCTGGTGGTGCATTCTTCATTCCGATTTCTCTCACATCTTTGAAAAACAGCCCATTAACTGTTAAAATTTTCATTACTCAAAACACTTCCCAAAAGCTTGCTGTCAGGCATGTGCGTGCCTTTTAGGTGAAAGTGCATCCATCTGAGTGCACTCGTGAGAACACAGACTGAAAGGGGGTTCTTTTCATCAGGTTTAGTGAGCTATGGCAGGTAGCTACTTAACCTGTCTGACTGTATAATATTGATTAAAATAATTAAAAGATCACTGCTCCATTGCGCTAGAGACTTTAGATCGGTATGCGTAAGTGCACAATTAGCAGCAAAGTTCAGGATACCACTACAGCAAATATTGTTTAGATTTACTTTCACCCATTTTTTCATCGGCTTTTTTGCTGATATAGAGGTTGTTACCTGATCACAATTAACCATGGCTTGTTTAGCTAATTATTCATGATTATGCCATTGTTAGGGAAATTTAAATATTATAGGGATCTTTCTGTCTCAGAAATCTGTTTCTAAAATACCTCCTCTAATCAAGCAGCAATTATGTTACTCCCCACTAAAACCATGAGCATGTTGACCCAGCTAGTCATGTTCTGGAAAACACAAAGAGAAAAAATACATAGCAACAGCAACTACTCCATAGAAACAACAGGAACAAAAGGAAATCCATAGAAACATTTTAAATGCCAGCATTTGGTCATTTCACTGCCATGGGTTTTATCACTTCAGCAAAAGAGATTCTAGAACAAAAAAATTAAAAAAAAAAAAAAGAAACAGTTCAACTCTGACTGAAAGAATAAATACAACATTTGTATAAAAATGTTTAAAACTTTCTTTTTTTTAGAAAGCTTAACACTATAAAGCTTAACACTGATAACAGATTGGGAAACTGGCCAGGGATAAGTTGTCTGAAAGAAACAAAGAGGCACAGAGCTCATTACTGGCTCCCAATTGAGACTACAGAACAGCAGCAAACACTTCAGGGTAATTAACTGCCCAGAAATTATCTTCGGGGAATTCTGCAGTACTGGCAACATATGGGATAATACACTTATAACTGCTAAGTTTCATTTCCACTCTTCTTCCAACAAATTCATATCAAGATACAGGACACACAGGAGCAAAGCCAGGCCTTGCAAAAGCACCATACAATTGCAAAAGGCAATTCTTGTTTCTAGGCTCCTATGCTGATTTTGTTACCTCATTTCCCCCCCTGCTTCATCTGTTAGTTATCTTCCCTTAAACTTTATCTTCCCTAATCAGCTCATATCTCTTCCTTCTTCCTCTACTCTGCTTTTAACCATATCCTGGGTTTTCCTTATTTTGTCCCCAACCTCTTCCATATGCCAATCTTAGAATTATTCCCCAATCCCCAAGGAGTCACAGGAAACTCTTTATATTGTGGATAAATTGGATATATTGTGGATATACTGTCTTCAGTCAGCATAGCGGAAAAGTCAGAGGAAACCTGAAGACTAAATTATCAGCAAATGCTAATAGCAGTCAAGACAACCTTCCACTATATATGCAAACCACAGTTACATCTCAACAGTAAAAACTTGGCCAAGATATCCCCAATCACAAAAGTAGTAATGTTTATGAAGTACCAAATAAATTTCACTATTAACAATGACCTATGTTCCCCTTATAAGTGGAACCAGCTGGAAAGAAATATGTTTAATTGCTATATTGCTTTCTCAGTCAAGGTAGTTTCAAGATCTTCTATCAAGCTTATGCTCAAATAACCACTTTCTCCTCAAACATTCCTCCTGCCTTGTGTGGTCTGCTGCATTCAATTTCTGAACTCCCTTACAATGTGTTATCATCTTATGCAGTGCTTCTTAAGGAACCCATACATCTTCTTTTAATAAAATACAAATTTCCTGCTGTTAATTGTAGTTTTCAGCATATAATATTCAGCACACTATGGCTTAAATCCTAAAGCTTCTAGCTTCTAGCCTGTGTCCATTCTGGATATAATAAATTTAAGTAATGTACTAACTGAATTACATTTCAGTTACTAAGTCTACTTTTAATTTTCACAAAGAACAGTAAAAGAATAATTCTGTCTTGCAGGTTTCTATAATTAAATCGCCAGTATGTATCAGTCAGTACAGTAACATTATATGCCTCTCAAAGATAAGCTGAAGCCAAGCTGTAGTAGACTGATTTGAAAACCATGTATTTTTTATTTATTTAAGTACATATTGCTTGATTAGAGACTACCCAAGACAGAGGTTGGACTTGTTTTTATGTACCCCCAGAAAGATGAATGCTTCTATACACTCTCACTGTAAAAATTATCCTCTTTCAAGCATACCAAAATTAGGTACTTAAATTTTTATTAACACTGCAGTATGTGCCTTTAAACACACATTCAAGGGAGGTTATATCAAAGGGGTTGTCTGTCACCTTGTTTTCCAGCCTTCAGCCTTGGAGTCAGAAATTTCATGTAAACAAAGCAATGTTTACAGAACTGTTATCAGGTTTTTCGGATTCCTTTCTGTAAAAGGAATCTTGATGGACACTTTCTAAGACCAGTGAAGTTGAAGAGGTTGAACCTCAGTCTTCCAGTCTGGTCTTCCTTTTAGAAATCTATATAAGTTGTAGAAAAAATTAAACTTCCTCTTTTCCTGCTTCAACTTCGTGGTTATCACTGCGTCTCCCTCGGGACAGCATTGCGCAACAGTTGTCCTTTTTGTTTTGTTTTGGTTTTTTTTTACATAGCAACCATAAAACATTCAGAATTTCTCTGTTTCTGTTACTATATTTCTTGTCACACTCTTGCATGCTCTTGTCATTAAAGAAAGGAAAATTATAGAAACATGGAACTCTGACACTTTGGTTTAAAACTTGGATTTCATTCTCAAAGGAATATTAAGTAAGTCTGCCAATGATACTAAGCTCAGAGCAGTTATTGACTCCCTCAAGAGCAGAGAGGCCTCACAGAGAGACCTCAACAAATTAGAGATGGGCAGTCATCAGCTGTACAAAGTTCAACAAGGGGAAGTGCCAGATTCTGCACTTGAAACAACCCTGATTGTATGCATAGGCTGGGGAATGAGATGCTGGAGAGCAGTGCTGTGGAAAGAGACCTGGGGTCCTGGTCGATGCCAAGTTGGACATCAATCAGCAGTGCCCTGGCAGCCAGGAGGGCCATCCCTGTCCTGGGGGGCATCAGGCACAGCATGGCCAGCCGGGCAAGGGAGGGCATTGTCCTGCTCTGCTCTGAGCTGGGGCAGCCTCACCTCCAGTGCTGGGGGCAGGTTTGGATGCTACAATATAAAAAAGACATTGAGCTCTTAGAGAGCATCCAAAGGAGGGCAACAAAGATGGTGAAGGACCTTGAGGGGAAGCTGCATGAGGGGTAGTTAAGGCCACTTGATCAGTTCAGGCTGGAGAAGAGGAGACTGAGGAGACACCTCAGTGAGGGGAAGAGAAGGGTCATACACTGATCTCTTCTATGGGGTGACCAGTGACAGGACCCAAAGGAATGGCCTGAAATTGTGTCAGGGGAAGTGTAGGCTGGATACTAGAAAAGGAGTTTTCACCCAGAGGGTGTTTGGGCACTGGAACAGGCTCCCCAGGGAAGTGTTCACAGCACCAAGCTGAACAGAGTTCAATAAGTGTCGGGACAATGCTCTCAGGACATGGTGTGGCTCTTGGGGTGTTTTGTGTAGCGGCCAGGGGTTGGACTTCAATGACTCTTGTGGATCCCTTCCAACTCAGGACACTAAACAAACTATATGCAAAATAACAATGTACCCAAAGGTGTTAAAAAACTGTAGATTCAAAATGAAAGCTTTCAGGCCAGTGTCTTCAGTGCAAGTTTTGATTTTTTTTTTCTCCAGAAAGTTCTGCTGTATCCAAAGGTATGCATGATTTTTCTGACTTCTTTTCTTTTGTTTTCATTTTGGCTCAGGGGAGTGTCTATAAAAATTATGTCTTTTATTAGGCCAACTTTTATTAGGCCAAGGAAGCAATCTGCAATGTTAAGACACTTCTGCCCTAATTATCTAACTTTTTCTAAAAAAACTTTTTTACTCTTTCCTCAGAACTCTTACAAATAATAGCAGCAGAGGCATGAGCCATGCTCTTAAATCACTTCACTAAGTGCTTTTATGAGCAGATGTATACTTGGAACACAAACCCTAAGATTTTATTCTACTATTGAAGTTCTCCATTATGACTAGCTATGGCAGCAAAATCAATTTGAAGAGCTCAGGAAGCCAGAACATGCAGCATTTAAGATGTATTTTTCATACAATATAACAGTTGAACCAATTAAAGAAATCAAGGTTATTTAAAACAAATCAAAACTTTATGACTCTTTATTGCAGTCAGTTTATCTGCTGCCAGATTTTTTCCTTCTTTTTTCAAAGCCTACCTGCTACAAAGTTACACTCATGAAACCAAAACTGGGTACCTATGAAAGTGAAAGCACAAAATCCCTGAAAGATGATAAAAAGCTTGTCACCTCAAAAAAAAAACAAACCAAACCAAAACAAGAACAAATGAACAAACAAACAAACAACAAAACCAGAACATATTTTCTGTGGGATGACCCTCTGTTCATCATATTCCTGAAACAAAAGACTGCTTCACAGAATGCATGCAGCAATGGGGGACCTGTGGGTCCTCAGAATGCCTGATCTCAGTGACAGCTGCTCTCTTGCTTGGGAGCTCCTGCACCTTGTCTATAATTAATGGCATTAACTCTGACACCACAGTGTTTCTGTGCATCAACAGCCAAATAAACATCACCTAACAATTATGATACACCTGCAATCTGTTGGGGTTTTTTCCATTTGCCAGAAAAATCGATTTCAGACTTCTCCAATAAGCCCTAGAACACTTCTTACAATATTAGAAAGTATTTCACACAATGTTCCATGTGAACATTTGGTGTTCCTAAGCTAACTATGGAAAGAAAGAGCAATTGCACTGTCACTGCTATTATTCAGGCCACTTGCATCAATGCCAGATTAAAAATAACCCCTTTGTTATAAAATAGCCAGTGTTAACATGATTTGAAATCTAATTCATACAGCCAAACTATAGGCCACAAGAAACACTGTGCTATATATAGCACTTGAGACATTTACAAACAAGACTGTTAATGATCTTTATCCCTAGCACTTTAAATTAAAATATCATGGAGAATAATTTGTGGGATCCTGATAGTATTTATTGTATTTGTTTACATACTGTGCAGGATCCACTCAGAATGCAACGTATTACATGGAGCTACTTGATCTTACTCATTAAGTTTAAAGCAGAGAGTGGCCATACACTGATGCCCAATCTGAGAAAAGAATTAACTTAATCAAAAGTTAACATAACATGAAAATGTACCTCTTAACACAAGCTCCTGAACAAGGAAGTAAGGATGCAGTCAGTTATGGTGGCTTTCAGGATATTTAAATATGATTCTTGAAAAACATACATGTAGAAGATTGTTGTTGTTATCATTGTTGTTATTATTCTTACTACTATTACCCCTGTATTGATATGCACATCCAAAGCTATGATTTTATAAGAATTGTGACTGTTCTTTCACATGCACTTATTCAGTCACAATTTTTTCACATTCTGAAAAATTACATTCAATAATTTTTCATATTATGTTGGTTATTTTTAGCATGGATATTATTTTTGTTTAAATAAATAATAAGCTTTTTTCTCATATTAAAAAAAGGGAAAAAAAAGTTTAAATCATTTTAAACTTACATAAAATGAAAGCCCATACTGCTTCTTTACTGAATTATCATTGAAGTAATTTTGGGGTCTTGGGCTTCTTTTGTTTCTGGACAAATGTTCCAGATATGGCAAACACAAAAGATACTTGTCCTCTGTCCTATGTACCTTAGTCCACTAACAAAACAGTCTGTTTGATGCAAAGCATTTAAATAGGGCTTTTTCCCCAACACAGAAGTTAAATGCTGCAGTGGTCTTGTTGAGCACTATCTTTAAAGCCATAAATTCCAGGAAATACATAAAGGTTAAAAAAAAATTATGTTCAGTGCTTCACTTCTTTAGACAATGCACCCTCATAAACATTTGCAGTAGCTAAATATTAACCAGCAGTTTCACACATTTAATACTGTCTAGTCTTAGATTTGGTAAACTCATTTTTATTGTTACTCTTCCTTGAGCTTCAGAGGTCATTACTTCTGGCCTTGTAGCATCACTCGTCACTAACTCAACAAATTTCATCAGACACAGAGGATGAACCTTTCAGCCTCCTCTATAAGCCAATAATTTTGTTTTCCTGCTTAGAGGCTGAATCAGTTTGTGCTGGTTTTGCAAGGAAGTGATTTTTCCAAGAAAGTTATAGCAAAACCAATCAGTGGCTTAAATACTGACATCTGGTAAAGCCACTAGAAAGGTGATACGTCTCTGTGAATACACAGAGTTAAAATCAGAGGAAATCCCAGTAAAACTCTCTTTTCCTTCCGGCCTGGGAACAGGCAATAGCTGCCCTGGCTCCCTGCTCGCCGCAGGGCAGGGCTGGCTGGGCCCTGCAGGGGGCAAGGCCACTTCCCGGGAGGCCCACTGGGACCTGGGCTGGGGCCGGGCCCGCTGACTGCTGGGCAGGGGGAGCGCAGGGGACAGAGCCCCTTTCCCAGCTGGATTGGGCCCGAGCAGCTGCAAACATCCTGCTGCTAAAGCCGCGGACCTGGGAGGCCTGGCTGGGCTGGGCAGCCCCTGCCACATCACAGCCTGCAGGACCCGGCCGGGGCCAGGCCGTTCCCGCAGCCAGGCAGATCCTGCAGCTGGGACCAAAGGCAGCTCGGCAGCCGGGGAAGGGGCCCCGCAGCAGCCAGAACCCCGAGATCCTGGCGCTGCCCAGCGCGGCCTGATTTCACCACCTTCGGCCACTGCCCAGGGAAAACCACCATGCTCTCTGCATACTTGGGAGAATGTTAACTCTTTCCTTGACAGATGAAACTTGCAAAACATTAAATCTTCTCCGAGAAAAAAAGAGTGAAAAAACATAGAGAGAGAATATGAAGACATTAAAGTCGTAAAATGAAGAGTTACATCCTAGATGGAGGAGAATGAGAAGATGCCTTGTTTTTAGGCTGAAAATCTTTTGTGAGGTATGGTAATAGACTGTAATATGCTAGAATATCCCTTTAAGCTGTGGAAATATGTATTGGGGAGATGGTAAGAGTGGTCAGATTGCAGATATAAGCAAAAGAATTTGTGGTGGACTAAGTAAATATTGAAGTAGCTGTGATCTTATGAGAAGCTTGAACAGAGAGAGAGACGAGATGAAGATCTGTCCCTAGAAAGAGAAAAGATCGCTGTTCCTAGAGATGAAGAAAAACCTTTGCTATTTGAACTGTTCATCTTTAAAATTATATTCCATGAGATTCATGGCCAATAATGCAGCTGTGGGAAGGCTGTGTAATATGGGAGGGACTTTACAAATGCAAATTCCCGGGTGGCTGCTTTTGTGAGAGTTAAAAGGCCAGAAGAGGACAGTTCTTTCTTGTGGGAAGTTTCCATGGCAGACTAAAAGAGACTTCTCTCTAAAACAACTGTTGAAAGACTATTTTATAGGTGGTAAACTGACCAGGATTCTAAGTTTTGTCTCTATACATTGTCCGTGAGAAGGGAAAGGAAACTTGTGGGGGAGGGGAAGTGTTGTGAAGGTTTTATTCTGACTCTTATTAATTTTTTCTCTCTTGTAGTTTTGTTAATAAACCTGTCTTTATACTCTTATAAGTTTTAAGCCTGCTTTGATTCTCTCCTAATCCTATCTCACCCAAGAAAAAGAATAAATAGTTCTAGTAGGCACTCAAACCACTGCACATTATTAGGGAAACAGAAATTGGCGAACTTTAAAACTAATACACAGTTTCATAAACAAATACAGAAATAAGCTTCACTTTCCACAGACAGTTCCCTAAGTCACTTAGCAATTGCTCCTATGTGGATACCAAGCATCCAGTGTAAAAAATAAAGGAGAAAAGCTATTGAAGGGAGCATCATACATCAAATATTTTTAAAACTTATGACAAACTTTTCATGTTCATATAAATGTGTATATAGTGAAATGTATAAATTAATGCACTGTATGGGTGGATTGTATCAGTTACATTTCATTGCATGTCATGTACTAGAAGCTGCTTGTTTTCCAGGAGCAAGCTATGGTTAGCTTTACAGAAGTTCCAGGTAGTGCTAATTTTTTGATTATAAAAAGGCTTTTCTGAGCTGTTTGGTTCCACACTGTTTGAGAGGCAAGGCAAGCCTTTGCAAACCACTGTAAGAGTAAGCTAAAATGTTTAAAAGGTAGTGGGAAAGGAAGGCAAGGTTCTGAGGGAAGCTGATCTATCAGCTAGTGTTTGTCAAAGAATAAAATAAACACCCACTGTTGAGCTCAGCATTAGCCAGGATGAAGCGTGCCAGTGGAGGATGACATCTGAATGGCTGGCAAGCATAACTCCCTTGAGTGTGGAGGCAGATGCTATCTTCTGTGTCAGACTTAGCTGAAAGCCAGAGAAAATGCATAAATTTTTATGAACTAGTAGAATAAAGAACAAAAATAATAATTTAAAAAGGCAGAATTTCTACATGTCTTCAGAATAAACAACAGAACAGGGTAACACACAGGAAACGGAAGAGAAAGTTACTCATGAGAGTCTGCAGGCCTCATGTCTGAGCAGATTGGGTATTTTGAAAAGTTCACTGAGCAGTCATTTCTCTAGCTTATAGTGTTTCTTATTTACTGCCTGAAATGCAGCACGTAGTCACTATTCCCTAGACACACAATGAGACTTTGTACATGTGAGAAGCAGCTTGACAATGAAATGAAAATAGACCCAATGGCATGGGAAGCAGAATAACACTGGTTTCTAGCTTAGGTTAACATGAACTGAAACAACCACCTAATATGCTTTAAGATTATCTGCTACATACATGAATTTTTGACTGTTACCTACAACTTCCTTTATTAATTCTCAGGGAAGAAAAGACGTCTTTTTCTGGACTACTCTGCTGACACCTAGCGAGCCTCGGCTCCAACAGCTTCAGGAAAAGAGAGATGGTATCAGAGCAGCTGCTCTTTTCATTCCACTCGCAGTAAAACATTTTATATGGCCACGTCTGTGATTCAGCAGAGTACTGAATCATATATCAACTCAAAGAACACTGTAATACTAATGAGAGGAAAATGTAGAAAGATGGTAAAGAGGAGAAAGGGAAAAGAAGCACAAAGAAAAGAAGTGATAGTCAAAGTCTTTCCCTCACAGAATAAATACCTTTAAAAAAGATGAATAAAATTTGCCACCAGTTGTGACTTCCATCTTTTGCTTTCTGTGTTTCACATATTTAACTGGGGTATCTCAGTGCCTGTAACTTCAAGTTAATGACTACGTTGTTGTTTGTTTTTAAATGTAAAATAATAACTACAAGCAACCCCTTATTACTGTCTTAAAATTAATTGCAGTATAATCCTACCATTACAATAGTATAAATATGTCATTTTATCCTTGTATTTGTTTGGGAGTATGGCAATTTCATGTGAGCTTTTCAGCTTCACTGAAGTAGCTTAATATTGCCTGGGAAACGAGAACCAGTTAGGTGAGATGGCATTTTCTGATGTTAAGGAATTCTGCAACTTATAGTGGACACAAAAGCAATTTAAAAATAAAAATCAAACTTCCTTTTTCCAAAGGAAATTGAAAAAAATGAATGTCACTGCTGGCCTCTGATAACAAAGATGAATAAGATCACATTTTACTTCCCTGAAAAATGGCTCCAAGAGGTCACAGTCATTACTCCTGCATAAAGAAAATGTGAGAACACATACTGCCACCAGCTGTCATTAAGTTTGTCTCTTGAGAGCTGCTGGTAAGGAATTTTTAGGTTTCCCTAAGTGAATTTCCTATCTGTCTTTCCGAAATGGTTTACCTAACTAAAATCTTACTAAATGCACAGGTGTTTGGATGCTTAAAAACACCTACATAGAGTTAGGCTTCCCCAAGCTTACAGTGCAACAAATTTAGGGTAACTAAACTTCACTTCAGCAATATAAGAGAAGTCACTAAAACACACACTGTGTAGTTCTTTGCATCATAAACACAACCAAGATACTTAAAATTGTATAAGCTGAAAATGATCACAAAACAAGAGGGAATACAGAATTCTGTTAGTGAAAGAAATTAGTGCCTGCTTGGGTGTGCTTTTCTTACAGTGTTGCTCATGACAGTGACTCATCTTCTCCTCTCAGACACCGCTCAAGCTCTTCATTGTGGCACCAAAAGTCACTGCAACTTTCCATCCTCTTCAATCTGTTTTCCTGGCTTCGGCACTTCAGTCGGTCAGATCTTAATCCTGCATTCAAATGGGAAGTTCAGTCACTTTTTTTCTTTCCCCACAGCATAATAATTAAAATTAATATTTCCAGATAGACCAGAGGATAGATCAGAATGCTCTGCGATTATCATCTTCACTCTCACATTCTAGGTGCTGAATCTCTTGGGACTAAAAACCTGATTATGGTCAAAATACTTATATATCTATAATTTTTCTTTTGGGCATGTAACATTACCAGTTATCAGGGGAAAATAAAATTGTTCAGATGAAACAACAGGGGGTTTTATATTTTTGCCTTGCAACTTTATTAGGAATAGTGTAATTAAGCATTCAGACACAGACCTTAATCAAAGCCTCAGTCTTTAAGCAGCTTTCTGAAAACTGCAATTAACTGCCTATAAGTGTAAGAGACATTTTATTATATAACTACATGTGTGATTAGCTGAACTTTTCATATATAGGTCAGAGACTGCCACTTGATATATTTTAACTCTATGATAAACTTCAGACTCAAAGTATTACATAACTTAATAAAAACCTTAAAGTTCTTTAATGGTTTTTTCCTGCTGCTAAACTTCAAATAAATTCTGTCATCAAAAAGTAAATTAAAATTTTCATCTTGTAAGAAGAAAATTCTTATTATTAAAAACATGCTTTTACCCTATACTAATTTAGTATTTTTCATAACTTATTTGATTTGGCCTGAGATGCTAGATTATTGTTATTAGTTAATAAAAAAAGACATTTACTATGTCTCTTACTAGATGTATATTAATTGTTATTAATATATAAAAAATTATTATTTCTACATTTATAATTTGCAACAATAATTACAAAATTTAAATAATAATCAAGAAAATAATATATTCCTACTGGAAAAAAAAAAAAGAAGGTGAAAAGAAAAACAAATCAGACAAGATCATTTCACCCAACAAGTTCAGGAGCACAGCTGAATTTTATTTCTAAAGCTTTCACTCCTTAGCCTTAAGCTTGTTTAGATGAATGGCAGAAACTTCTTTGTTCTCATTTCAATTGTCTTGATCCCTCCTCAGATCTCTCTTATCTCCACTTAATGCAGGGAACAATATCTTCTTGAGAAAAAACAGGAAGATGGTTTTTATAGTCTGTCTCATTGCCAGAGCTTGGCTTGTGATCCCATCAGGTACAAGATACAGCAGCTGCAACAAAGCCCTGAGGTGCTAAAAATAAAGACATTTATAGTGTTTTGATGCTTTTGGTAGTCCGAGCCTTTTGCAAATGCCAACAGTATAATTCTTGGAACATACCTGATTTCCATATATCCAATGCACTGATACAAGAAAAAGGAAAAAAAAAACTTATGTGACGTCATTCGCTGACAACATCCAAATTCCAGACAGGTCCAATTCCCAAACACAAACTGTCAAATACTGCTGCTTTCAGTACAGTCATAGGCAACATGAAACTACCACTCAATCAAGCTGTTAGGGCAATTTGGAACCGTAACAGAATCCTCAAAGCTTTGATACAATAATTGGTACCACAGTGTATTCCTGAAATTTTCCTATCTAGTGTGAGAAAAACACGAGTACATTATACATGACTAACTTCCCACACCTGCATAACATATCACAAGTCTCAGTAACTGTCTTGTAGTTCAATACCCAGGTGGCATTACAAACTAATTTTATATCAAATTTAATTTTATATCAAAGGAAGACATTTTAAAAATTACCAGTTTTCATTATAATGCCGCCAAACAACAGCACATTAACCAGACCAAAGAGGGAGGCACACCACCTCTTTATATACAATTTATGTATTAAAAAAAAAAAAAATTCATTTGAATGAATGCTTCTGGTAAAAGCACAACAGTACGAAACTGTGAATAGGAAAACCAGCTGTCCCATTGTACTTTAAATACCTGCTCCTATAACATATGCATTGTTAAGAACCAGACATATGTCAACTCTTGTAAAAGAAATCTGCTGTAATATCTACAGCAATACTGGGTAGACTCCAGTAAATGTCACTAGTATAATAAAGAGACCACAGTGTCTCTCCCACAATGTAAACCTGAGAGTAGGACTGTTCAGCCTGGAGAAGGCTCAAGGGGAATTTTATTAATATATGTGAATACATGAAGTGATGATGTGAAGAGCACAGAGCCAAGCTCTGTTCAGTGGCACCCAGTGACAGGGCAAGAAGCAAAGAGCACAAACTGAAGCATAGGAGGTGCTGCATGAAGATTAGGAAACACTTGTTTTCACTATGAGGGTGACTGAGCACTGGTAAAAGTTGTCCAAAGCAGCTGTGGAGTTTACACCCCTTTGATAAATTAAAAATCTACCTGGATACAGTCCTAGGCAGCCAGCTCTAGGAGACCCTATTTGAAGAGGGGATTGGACATGACGACCCTACAGGGCTCCCAACCAACCTCAACAATTCTGTGGTACCCCAAAATCTCCTAGAAGTAATAAAACAACAGTGCATTTTCCTTAAAACTATTTCAAAAAGTAGACTATTCAGTAAAATAGTGAGTCTGATCCATCCCAGCTCTCACACATGGCCTTCCCCCTCCTTTTTTGCACCAGGTTTTCATTCTTTTTGAAGTCAAGGATTCATTTGACACAGAGCAAAAGAGTGTCCTATTCATGAAGTGGTATTCTGGGATCTCTGGCTGTGTAAAACTTCATTCACCACACACATGAGCTGGATATTTACAGAGCCTGGTTTCATATCTGACCAATTCAGTAAAATGAAGGTCAGAAACTACTGCTCTTCCAGTGAATACAGCTAGGTCTAGTAGCATTATTATTACCTTTTTAATTTTTAAAAGGAGAAAAACAAGAATAGATTCACTGAAATCTTTCTAAAAACAAAGCCCAACTCAGAATTAAATTCCTCACTTAGTATGTTGAGCTCAAGCAGAACGTTTATAGTGCTGACATGACACAGTCTAACACTGATGCCAATTGATCAAATTTTTGTGTTCCAAAGATCACTAATCATGTGTCTTCATAAGGATTTCACTCCCATTATGTTCTGACATATCTCCTCCCACTGTGAAATTTCTGTTCTGCACAGGTCATTCTTTTCTTAATTGGTTTCTCCTATTATCCAAGCAAAAAACTCATTGTTTGTCAAACATAACTCATTTGAAACAAGTTACTTTGAAAGAAAAAAGAACAGCTTTATTTGAGAAGTAAGTATTACTATGCAGAAGTTGGAGACCAAAATGCAAAAAGGAAATCATACTACAAGCATCTTTGAGCTTTACTGCACCACAAAGCAGTGTCAAGAACAAATGAAAAGCAACTTATTTCATGCATAAAATGAAGTAAACGTTTGTCTTTGAAGGCACAGTCATTTGAGCTTTGGCTGCAATGACTATTATTTTGTCTCATCTGCACACTTTACACAAAGTATTTTAAATGAAACTATACTGATTTATGCAAGTCATAAAATCATTGGATGGCTTGGGTTGGAAGGGACCTTTAAAAGTCATTCAGTTCAACCTCTCTGCAATCATAATCTAGATGAGGTTGGGGATGAGGCCTCTACCACCCACCAGAGCGACCTGCTTGAGTGTTTCACCAATTTTCTTATAAAAAAATTTTCTTCCTTGTATCTAGTCTTAAGTCTACTCTCTCCTAGTTTAAAACCGTTATCTCTTGTCTTACCACAACAAGCCCTACTAATGATGTTCTTATAAGCCCATTTTAAGTACCGAAAATTAACACAAAGGAATTGATTTGTGAAAATGATGGCCTGCAGAAGGGACTTTTATTGAGAACATCTTCCTTCACAAAGCATTTCTAGGTATTCTTTGAGCAGACGCTCTAGTCACAATCTTCTACTTATAAGCTTATAAGTGTGTATAAGCTTCATCATCAGTTAACATTTCCTTTCTAAGCATATATTAATCAAATTAAAAAAGACACTGAATGATAAGATGAACAACTTACAGTACTCTTCCCAAACTAAGCTACTATTGTTTTGCTGGAACTGCAGTTCACTCAAAGCAAGAGAGATAACTAATTCAGCTTAAAGCGAGGAAAGCATAATGTGATATTTAATATAGTAAGTTAAATAGGTCAGTTAACAAGAAATTCCAGGTTACATTTTTCTGCAAAAATTCACACCTTTTATACTCAAGAAATGGAAGGTAGTGGGAGAGACATTTTGCAGAATGAGCTATATATATTGGCTGCCATTCTTGTGGCAGTTTAACAGGGAAACTGAAAACTTTGTTATTTGCAGGCAACTCATGTAAAAACAGTGTCTTAACAAGTTACTCTGCCTTCTGTTCAATCATGTTAACCTCTTTTCACAGACAGTTCACAGAGTTTCCTAACTCTTCTTTTTCTGTGTGTAGATTTTCTTGTTCTAAGATAACACCTTTGGAAAAAAAATCATGTTTTTACATCAGCAAACATCTGTTGTTTTTCTTACCAAAATAGGATAGCTCATACCCTCTGACAGCAAAAACTAAAATAACTCCTTCGGTTCTCCAAGTGATTGCAATGTAAATAATACCTCCACTAAAAAGTAAAAGGCCAGTATCCATTTTAAAAAACAGCTCTAACTAAACAATATTTTAACCGCATCTTTCTTCCCTCTTTTTCTTCTGCCAACATTTCCAGGGTTGGTTCAATAACTCTTTGTTTTGGATATTTGTTTAAAAGATTGGACGTGCAAGTAAATACCAAGAAATTTCTAGTTGTAGAAATTTGTAGACTTCAAGGGCAAAATGAGATTGGTAAGATATATTTGCTTTTTAGTTTTAAAAGCTCAGATTTTAATTACATTTTCCTATATTAATATAGAGACTCATAATATATGATCACTTGCATTGAATGTTTTAATTTTATTATAAGAGCAAAAGATATTGAGCAGTATAGTGCTTGGAAAAACTGCATAGTGCAAATTAAATGCTAGAAGCTCCAGTAAATGGTACATCTTGGGATCCACAAACATGTCAAGAACTCTTGTTTATTTTATCTGTTTAATAAACCTTTAGTTTTACACAACTGATAGGCAACTTGTCTGAAACGCAACCACCTCTGCAGCATTGGTTTTTTAAGTGTTCTATGTGTTCCAGAAGCCTTCAGATATTTGTGTACACCTAGAACATCCGGGCAATGTGAATGTGAAAGCTAAAAAATAAAATGTGGTAATATGAGCACTAGTCAAGCTTTATTTCAAGATTCATTAGGAAGCCACTTAATACATCCATCTCTGGGTAATTAAAATAGAACAACTGTCTAAGCAAGGAATGAAAAAAATAAGCCCACATAATAATGAAAAACTGAATTTTCTTCAATACTGATTTAATTATGAAAATAACTTAATGAAGGATATTTCATAATAAGAAATGGTTTCATATTAATCCAATTTTTGTATATATACCACAAAAATGTACTTCTGATTAAAAAAGTCCTTTTTAGTGATGACAATCACACTTACTGCTAGTTTGGAATTGCATTGCCTACTGTGTTTGAAATTTTAATTTTTCTTTATCCTTGCAATCCTGAAAGTGCAACAAATCACAACTGTGAGAAAAGTGACCTAGGAGCTAAGAGGTATGAGTATAGGCACAGAGCGCTAAGAAAAAAGCTTTTCTGAAGAGAAGCTTGTACAGTAGTAGTATAACACACACAGCACAGTATATATTTGAAATATGAGGTTGCTTATTTTAAGTACTCTAAAATTTATGAGGGGTTTCAAAGCACTATGATGAAACTCTATTATCTGCACCTTGTTCAGAATGTCATTTTACTATCAATTTCCAAGAGAAAATTGTATAGTATTTGTTTTTAAATAGTCTCCAAAATACATTTATCATGGCCAATATGAGAAATTCATCTAGAGAATACTTTGTGTAATCCTGAACTCCTCCAGACCCTCAAATTTATAGAGCTGCATGCGTAATAATAGCATAATCGAAGTCTGTGAATGGTATTTCTTGATTAATCCATTCAGTACCAATAGCAGAGCCAGAGTCCTAGACATCCAATTCTACAATACATGAGGTTTGGTTATTTTATTGATCTTCCTTTCCATTGAAGGATTTCATTACCCATTTATGCTATGAAGATGAACAAGAAACAGCTAATTTCCCCCCCTGTTTAAAGGCATATATCAAGGAACAGTAAAGGTAGGCTGCTTGGAAAGGACAGTGGAGCTGGAAGCCAAGAGCCACAGCAGTGTGGGCAGGGCAAAGCTCTCTCTGACAAGGACACAGTTCCATGGCACCTGAACAAAAAAGAGAGCAACCAGGGCCAGCTAGCATATCAATGACTGCCAGATGAGGCTGCAATAACTGGGCAGATCTGAGGTCAAGCCAGAAAGATGGGTCAGCAAGGCAGGGCCTGCAGAGATGAGGTTAGCAGTGCCACACAGATCAAGGCAAGGCTACAGTAAATGAAGCAGGTCTGATTTGAGCTGCACCAAGTCTTCTCCCAGTTCAGGCAGCAAAACCTCTGGGAGAACAGGGTTATGCACTCTGGCCCATGACATAATACTAAATTTCAAGTGCTCATTGAACTTTCCCCTGCCTCATTTTGCCATGTCTGAAGGTGGTTTTGCAGACACCTAAAGAGCCAAAGCCAAACCTTTCACAAAAAGAAAGCTAAAACAACAGAAATAACAGTGATGGCCAATATCAATTGTTTCACTGACCTAACAGCCTTTGGAATAACTAGTATCACCAGTGTGGGGAATTATCCTTTTGCCCACTGTTCCCACAGAAAATCACACTGAAAAAAATGTGCACAGTCCCCTTCCTGAGAATTACTGCTGGGTTTGTTGTATCCACTCTGTCTACAGCAATGATGGTAGAAAAAATGCCAAATTTGAAACGTCATATTTGAAGCGCATGTGGCTTGCAAATTCTCAGTATGAATGACTTGCACAAGGAGGAAATATGTGCATCTTCTTCAGAGAAGAAGGTCTTGGTAAAAGACAAGAGTCCACAGCCACTTAGAACTCCAGTGAGTGTCCAGAGATCTTGTGGAAGCTGGAACATGGTGCTTCAAGGTTCAATAAAGAACACTTCAACCCTTCTAACTTTTAATTTAGACATGCCAATAAATAAAGTATTTCCTATAAAAGATTTTCATATATTTCATTTGTATCACTGTGAGTTATTTAAAAGAAAAGAATATTGTAATACGAAGATGGAAAACCTCTACCACCAGAATTTATCAACAGAGTCAATGTTCCACTTCAGTTTTATTACTGTTTTGACTGTGGATATTAATGTTGAAGTCTCCCTATATTAATTTGACATAAAATTGAGAACAGTTTCTACATTGCAGCATTTATGAATGACAGATGAGCCAAGAATACTGATTCTCTCTGCTTCCTCTTCTGAAGAAGCCATTTTTGGGAATGATTAGTAGACCACTAAGATACATGACCTGCTGAACTCAGCAAGAAAAATACACTGCTCCTTATACTTTACAAGGGGAGGGGAGGGGAGGGGAAGAACCCTTTCCACTAATAATACTGATGAAGAGAGACTCAAATCTGGTATAGCAGCACAAAAAAAAGTATCCATTCATTCCTACGGAGCTATTTGCTTCTGATCCATTACATATTTATAAGTCCTGAGCCAGATAGTAAGGAATTTCAGCACCTGTCAAATGCTTGTTTTCCTAAGTAACACAATGAATTTCTTCTCCAAGTAGTGAAAAAAGTGTGATATTTTTCCAGCCTTACCTTCTATATTTAGACAGCGAGCAAACTATCAACTGGGAAACAAATCATGGACCATTATCTTCAGGAATTTTAACTAATATGATTGAGAAACAGGGCTTAGTTTTCCACAGAAACACACACACACACAAAACCAGCTTTGCATTTGGCCCCTTGAGGGTAGGCCCTGATACAAGAATATTTACTACCAAAAAGTAACAGTATTCAAGTTAATTAATCTTTATTCAAGGCAAAATTAAGCACACAGGAGGAGTCCTTATGCAAACATAAGTGATAAGAGCACTAAATATTTGTCATGATTTTTCAAAGACACCAAATTTAATGTCACTATAAGATGTAGTGTTTTTAAGCCTATTGTAGTTTTATTGAGAACAATTTAATAAAAATACCATAATGGAGTCTATGATTTAGAAATAGTATTTTTAGAAGTGTTTCACTGTGTATCTAACTACATATTAATGTTTACATTTAAAATCAGAAAAGAACTCCTGGAAACTTTTTTTTTTTTTTTTTTTTTTGGAAGCATTACTTGACATCACACAGAAGTGCTACTCCACGGAGTACCCAGTGCTCTGGAGGCTGACGGGTTTTAAGATCCATAACAGCAATGTAATTCAGATCTGTTCGACTGCTCATTTTGTAGACGGGACATGAATACAGATGTGGATCTTTTGCAGCTAAAAAGACAGAAGAGACATAAAGAGGAATTAAACTAATTGAAAAAATGGGGTCCTAAGGGAATGATCATAAGGTAAATAGAAAACAATGCAAGTTCAATGGTATACTGCTCTCTATTTGCTATTGCCAGCTAAAGGACATATAGGCTTAAGATTTAACATGAGCACCTAGGAACTGAAGCAAAGCAAGACATGTAAATGGACACTCTGTAGTAATTAATGTTCTTATACTATAATCCATGTGTATCATATGTTGTGTACACATACTTATGTATATGTTACATATGTTTTTTATAGATGTATGTTACGTATGTTTTATATATATATAAATTACATTCATTTTTGGCATGAGTAAAAGAAATTATTTAGATTTAGGTTATGGAGGCTACAGAGATCACAGAATTTATGTATAAGATAGCACTTTCAATTTGGGATACATATTGGCAATATGTACAGCTTACCTGTAAATGGGTTACAAAGTTCGTAACACAATTAAGACCATGTATAGATCTAGATATTAGGGAAAGTGCCTACTATCAATTATGAAGGAAGTCTGAAAACACATTTTCAATGGAAGACTGGAAGTCTCCCCCATAGAAAGAGATTTGATATGTATACAATGATTAGCAAGAGCTTCATGAAATCCATACAGCCCAAAGGATTTTGATGCACTTAAATAAAAAGTTACATTGAATTGAATGGAAATATCATCCTTTACAATACTGTTACTTACTGTTATTCTCAGCATATATCCTTATAACCGGCATCAGCTCGAAGAGCACCTTGGGCTTAGATTCTGTCAGTCTCATGTTTCTTCTGTCCCAACCGGCTCCTTCCAAATAGAGCCCATACACGTAGACACCTTCTGAAGGAGGGCTTGTGATATCATCCTTCATCCATTTAGTGACTTCATTGCAAAGCACTACACTGTCAAGAGCCCATCCTTTGTTAGCTCTTGTTATTTCCTGCCCAAACCAGAAAAAAGTTAGGAGGTTACATTTCCACATGTGCACAGAATCCTTTTTCCGAACAGGTACTAGAAATAAATTTGTATGGTCATAACATATCCTCTTCAGTAAAAAAAAAACCAAAACAATTCTTTACGCTGTTCATGTTCACAGAAGTCTGACTTTTCTCTAGGGGAGTGATGGCACTGCACTACAACAAAGTTTTGAGCACTTTTTCCAAAGACCATACCAAGTAACACAACCAGTGAATGCCCATGGTATCCAGCTTTTGTGAGCACAAAGATTTCACATATTTGATGAGATGAGAAGACATTACCTGCATGTGGTAAGTGAAGCGTATTTTCTGGGGTTACCTTCCTTTTCCTGCACCACTACTCTTCAGTTACTGTATTCTTAATGAGTAAGAACTTACTCAGCTATAAAGTTATGTAAAGAGACTGCAAAAAATCCTGTTAGTTAATGTACTGGACAACACTCATTTCTCAGTTACCCAGTTCACTACTATCCCATGCAAATAAGTTAAGGCAAATCAAAGTTTTAGCCTGGTCTTCCAATGGCTTCAAAAATCTTTGACGTACTTTGAGTTACTTGGATGATCTAAAAGAACTCAAGGTTTATGGCTCAGTGGTCATTCTGGCTCTTTGTCTTTCTCATTTCTATTTATTTTACCACACAGCAAAGACCAGAAATTCACTTTGGTATTTACTTGAGTTATTAGATTGTTACATAACTACAGTTCCTTTTTACAAAAGCAGAAAATTCTATAGTTTACAACTGGTTTGAATCTTGCTAATAAACCTTTTGCACAAGCCTGGATGCAGAAGATAGTCCCAGTTTAGTACTGTTCACTTAAAAGAAATATTTTGTTACGTAATTCCAAGGCTATAAACCTGAAATTTTAGATTACACTACCCCAGCCTCAGAGTAAGAGGGGATATTTTACCTACACCACAAATCTTCACTGTCTTCTCCAAAAGTATGGCCAGTTTTTTCCTGAGGTCCCACTGTATTTTCACCTGAGTATTCTTTTTTAATTTTACACATTCCCAATGCTTACTGTCTCCAGTATGTCCCTTTATGCTGACCAACACGGGCATTTATTGCTTCATTTTAAAGTAAAAAAGTTGCTGTGACTGCAGCACAATCACCAACGTGTATACATTAGCAAACACATCAAATATCATACTTATATACATTAATAAAGTCTTTTCCACTTCCTGAAGAAATACTTTATCAGCTACTGAACAGCTGAAGTGAAATGTAAGACTAATTCTGAATAGCTTTTCTGCCCAGTCTCCAGTTAGGCAAATACTGAATACAGAACAAAAAGAGAGGGGAAAAAAGGCAAATTCATGATGCTTAAAGACCATTCTCAGAGATATCTCAATGGAAGCGTGGGACTAAATATTCTTCTAGTCTACCATAATAATGTTGTGAGGTAGCGTCTACTTATCTGGGCCTTGGTCAACACAGGAAACATATTTTAACACATTAGTGGTTGATATACTGAAAACGTATGTGTGAAGGAAGAGCACTTCACTCAGGAAATGTTAGACGGTCACACTTTCCCATGTGTATAAACTCGTCCTTCATCAGAAAATACATTTGATTTTTAAAAGCATGTAAAAAAATAAGCAGAATAAGACATCAAACACAATTTACCTGTCTCACTGCAGTTAAAAATCCTTGAGGATTAAAAAACCCTGTCATCCAGAAACAGTTTGGTCGACTTTCAAAAATCCACCTGTAAAACTGGTTGTTTCTTTCTAGAAGTTCAGTAAACCAGAAACCAAGTGTACTGGAAGGCCAAGATGCCTAAAAAACAGTAAACATGTTTTAAAATAGCATACTGCTGTGAAAAAAAGATAAATCCCCCCCATGTTAATAAATAAAATATTAGCAAAGAATATTTGTAGAGCATCTATGGTATCTTAATTTTATTCTGATGCTTAAACTTCGCATCCCACTGAAACCTGAAGCAAATTCTTTCTCTGTTCAAATTCATGTCTACTATTCCATTTACATGTTCAATGCCCTCTGTAGTAATTGTCCATTTTATGACATTTTTGCAGGGTTAGACAGCTATATAAACTAAGAAAAATTCTTTATAATTACTTTCTTTATATAATTTCTTTATATTATAAATATATATTTATATTTATATTTATATTTATATAATTTCTTTATATCATTTCTTTATAATTCATGTCTTTATAATTCCAAGGTCAATATATCAAGAGAACATGATTTTTAAAAAACTGTTCTGTATTTTTATTCTTCTGAATAAAACCTAAGGAAAGCTGAACTTGGGCTATGTGGAGATAAAACTGTGTTGTGAAGCATCTGCTTACATCTAAGTTTTCTACCATGAAAACACTTTGTCAGTAGAAACAAAACAAAGAAAACAACAAAAAAACCTCCCCATTTTTCTTTCTCAGTTGCCGTTAACAGCTCTAATTATACCTGAAAAAAATTTCTATGGGGAGAGGGTGAGAGGTGGGACTGTTTAGCCTGGAGAAAAGAAGGCTCAAAGGATATAATATGTTTATATCTGGTGTGGACAACCGAAGAAAATGGAGCCTGATCCTTGTTAGCAATAGGAGAGAAGTCAATGAGAACAAAGTGAAATGTCAGAAATTCTGTTTCATTTTAAGGGGTTTTTTGTTTGGCTGGTGGTTGGTTGATTGGATGGCTTTTACTGTGAAGGTGATCAAACTTGGTGGAATAGGATGCACCTCTCTGATTCTGGAGACTCCTGGAAAACTTTCTTTAACTGACCCTGCTTTCAGAAGTGTGATTAAACTAGACTGTCTCCATAGATCCTTTCCAGCAACTACTATTCTGTAAATATGTGGCTATTACTCTAAGTACATTGATTTTGACCAAGATGGGCAGGCCACCTCTACTTAACCCAGAAAAGGAACATATATAAATTATATATGCTCAATGAATAACACCAGCGTATCCACTAATGTGGGCACTATTTTTTAAAACCCATCATCACGTTTTAAATTTCTCTCCTTTCTCTGGCTTTTTTATCCTGCCAATATGCAAGAGGTTGTTAAAATGGCAAATATCTGCATCCCTCAATTTCATTTCAATTTTTATAAATGAAGGAAGGCTTGTTTGGAATATGTTTATTTTAGTACAAAATCTATTCCAGCAGTTGCACAGCTCTGGTTAACACTTCTGATATTTTGTTTGAAAACATGTTTACTATAAGTCTACCATTTTAATCTAGTCTCTTCAGAAATAGATTTTTTAATTTCTTTCCAGAACAAGTGATGTACACCTACCTTTTTCCAGCTAGCAGGAATCCTTCCATCATACATGCAGTCTAAAGCATCCCTCAGATTTTCACTCATAACTATTGTCCCATCAATGGCAAGTTTTAGATCAGTCAGAGTGCTTCTCACTAAAGAAATAACTCCCTGCATTTGTTCAATCTCCTGTCGCAAAAATATGTGCATAGGTTGGAAAGGTCCCATGTCCTTTAATTTTTCTTTTACCTATTGGTAGAAAACCAAAGATCCTTCAACAGAAGTAAAAAACCAGAGTTGGCTTCATGTCAATGTTACACCTCAATATGACCTTTGAGACATAACATAATTTATTTATGAGCTTAAATGGTCAGTTTGGCACCTCCCCTGAATTATCTGCAAGAGAGGATTTGTTCCAAGAAAAATTTATGATGCTGAGACTGGCTATGTTCTTAGACTAAGTCATTATTTAGTCTGTATATCATTCTTTGAGCTAATGACACTTGTAGGCTATTTACCTTAGTTCAAGGCATTCAGCTTTAAGTCCAACAAGGAGTTTCAAGGTTCTCTTTGCACAAACCAATCAAGAGTAGTTGCCCCAGCTACTTTGCTTTAACATAGCAGAAATGCCAGGGAACTATCACAACACCAGGCAGTCTTGTATTCTAACCAAACTCACTGATACATTTTTAATCAAAAGGGTAAAATTAACAAATAAACAGCTACATGAACATAACTAGAAATTTTATAGTGTCAACAACCTATAGTGTTAAAAGCTGATGATCCTATCTCCCCCATAGTGCAAATGACAAGTGTTAAAGGGTTTAATATTTCTGAAAAAGTTCTTATAAAAGCACTTCAGCACACACTTGATGATTTCATTATAAACATTAACAGTTTGGCCACACTTCTTTAAAATACAAAGTATTGACTGTATGAATTCATTCAAACATGCTTTTAGAAATGTTGTTGATTGATTGTTTTGGTTGTTTGGGGTTTTTTAATCCATAAAAGGCAAGATGGAGCAAATGTTTTTGCCTGAATTTCATTAACTCACTTCAAATGGTACATAATCAGCAGGAAGTTTTTCCAGCATATCATCAGCCAGTCTGGTTACAACTGCCTCTCGAGTTTCACCTCCTCCACCAGAGCTATCTTTAGGCTGAATACTGAGGATTGTATCCAATACATCTTTGGAAACTTTACTTTGGTAGGTGATATCCGCATTGGGGTGCAAACCAAACACCTCTGGTGTGTCATAAGCAGGAAGGGTCTACATGGTAAAATATAAAAAGAGTACAACTGGAGAATTAGAAGAAAATCATTAAAAAACCCACAAAAAATCCCAAACAAAAAAACCATAAAACACAACACACAACAAAACCAAATAAAAAACAGGAAAAACCCCTTGATTACTGTTAAGTGAGAAGCTAGATTTCCTCAAATAGTCTGCAAAATAACTTGCTGTGGGGTCTGTCATGCCACAGCCCAAATCACACTATGCAAAATGTGTTTTAACAATTATGTGCTATTTTAATAATAAACTTTTATTCTCATATATCTAGACCTTTTATTTCAAAGAGGTTGTAACCAATGTCTGGACTCCATTCTTTGCCCTCATTAATAACTTTGTGCCTTTAGGTATGTCCCACAAGTAAACTGCATGAAAAAGAAAATATATGTTGCTGTCATGAATATGATAGCATAGATAACAATAATTAGTTGTCACTAAGAGATATGCAAACTGATTGAAAACAGTTTAAAAATCCAGGAATGAAAGACAAAATACAGGTAGTCAGACAAAAAAGAGAAATTACAGGGAATCAGGAACTTATGTGTAACAAGTGATTAGCTTTCATTTACCAACCTGTATGTACTGAAGGTATTGATCCACCATAGTACATTTGGGTATGCTGTATCCTTTGTAGAAGGTGAATTCCTGACTGAATGTATTTTCACTGAACCAAACCTTTACAAAAGTGTTCATAAGTCTTTTGTCAAAGTCGTCTGTCACACGACCACCATACTGGATCTCACCTATCATGTAACAAACAGTACTCCAGGAGATCCCCTAAAACCAAGCAGAAAGCACTGAGTTTAGCTAATCCTCTTCTTATTTACTTAGATCTGCCTTAGTAAAAACAGCTGATGTACCATATCTGTCCAATTTGGAAGAAAGTTACTTTCCTATTACTCTTTTTTTCATTATAGTCTAGATCAGCTGCAAGGATTTCTCAAAGCACAATTCATTGACAAATTCAAGAGCATCTTGAAGATAGCAAGAAAGTTACAGATCTATTTGAACTCCCCTTTCACTTAAAATCCCAACTGCAAATTGGTCTGCCACAGACCTCTCTGTATGACAACTGACCATGTGAAAGTGAGAAACAAAAGAGACATTTTTGCTTAATCTTTTAAAACCACTTCTGATCTGTTCATGCTGCAAAGATAGGCTGGGGGGTTAAGAAAAAAATAAGATAAAAATCTTAGTATTTTTACTTGAAATATATTTAAACAAAAGAGTATTTTAAATATCCCTTTTTAAGTAATTGACTTAATTAGAATTGAAAAGGTCTATATTTCTAATAAGGTTTATATTTCAGAAATGGCTCGTAAGGCTTTTTTTTTTTCTTAACTGTAGACATTGATAAAGAAATTAAACATGCACTGGATTAGAAATCTAAGTCTGCTGCTGGAGAGACAGGTATAGCTGAAATATTGAATGTTTGTGGAAAAAACAACAAGTTGAAATCACTCTTGTAGTTCAGTTATTAGGAAGCATTTACATACATTTCAGTACTAGAAAGATCCATCGTCTTAATCCATCTTTCCCACAAAATCATTAATTACCTTCTTGGTATCCATGCGATTCAAGTGGTTTTGAACAAACTGTACAGTAGCATTGAAATCAGCTTGATTAAACTCATAGGGTATATTCCAGCCCAGAGACCCGAACTTGCGTCGCTCTTGAACGGTGGAGTGCAGAAACGCTACAGCATACAACAGTGGCTTCCATTGCACCATTTTACTGGCATCTAATAAATCCTGGCTGACACCTGTTGATTGCAAATGGGCTTTATGAGAATCACAGTAATTGTCTTTTTCAAAACTACTTCAAATCAGTGCTAAAATATCACTCTAGAGATATTCACTTCGCTCTCTTCCTCTCCCAAGGGTAAATTATTGTCCCACAGTGTTCTGTGCTGGAGACAGTTTATAACATGTTATTAAGTTGCTCAAATTAAAAGAGTAAACTTCAGGGGAAAAAAACCCCACAATTTACTAATAGCTGAATTCATATCAAGTTGCTTTCTGCACAGAATCTTTGTCCTTTATTTTATGTAGTGTAAAGAGCACTTGATAGACAACCATGTCATTTTTCTGGCAAAAGACAGCATATTAAAAATTCATATTAAAAATTTTAACTGAGATACTAGGAAAAGGCATTTCTTCATCTGCTATCCAATTAGTTCTAGCAACAGAACATCAACAAATCTTCTCTAATTTTTAATTTTAAAAACAAAAAGTAAGATGTATCCTGGAACCATTGTGATCAGTTCCTCCTACTAGCTTACACAACCACACAATAACATGACAGTCAAAAATTTAATTTTAAATCATTACTATTCTAGTACCTACCACTGTATGTTCTCTTTAGTCCAGCTCTGAGCCCTTGTGGTGGTTCATAGGTAAACTTAATCGACATTTGAAGAAGAGTGATGGGGAACTGCTTGTGAATGTCTGTTGTCATCCACAGTCGAAAGCTTTCATGAACAGTCTCTGTCTCTATTACAGTGTCCATTAACTCATCCAGAAAGTCAAGCCCAAGGTGACAGTTTTGCAGAAGTGCCCAACCTCCCTAGTTTAAAACAATAGAATATAAGAAGTTATCAACATTGTTCACAAACTGAATTCACTCCTTGAGGGGAGCTAAGCTGTGGGTTGTTTCTTCTATAGATGGTATTCGCTTATTTGGTTTTTTCACCTCAACAAGTGGTCCCTGCTTGACTCATCTGGTCTTTTAAAATAGTCTCTACTTTTTCCATTTCAATACATTTCAAACATACCTTGTCATGACTACAGTGCTGATAGAAACTGATGAATTTTGACTTACATAAGGGAGCTGAGGAGTGGCTCCATAGAGCAACCTGCTAAAACTTTTTCCTCACAAGGGTCCCAGGCTTGGAAAATAATCAAATAAACATATATAATCTATTGTTATGAATCAACAGATGTCAAACTTTCTTATATGAATGACCACATTTCATTATAGGCATCTCATATACTTCTTCACTATGAGGGCTTGTGAGACAGTGAGGGAAAGTAACTGCATTTCTCTTAACTAAACAAATGGTGCTCCTCTCTCCTATTTTGAATGGTTTTTTTCTCATTTGATCTGCTAATTAGTTCCTTATGAGAAGTTATCAAACAAGAATCTGAAGCAAAAGTCAGAGTGAAACAGTTATAAAAAGAAGCTCACAACACAGGAGAGTAAGATCAGTATTTTCACATCAGCAGGCACAGCAATAGTATCACCTGATGCACAAAGCATTCCAAATTGGAACATCTCATTTTTCTCACACATATAATTTTGTTCTTTAATTCCTCTTCCTGTAAAATGCCTGTGCTACCTGATTGTCCCTCCCAAGTCCAAATTCATCCTACAGCAATACAAAATAACTTGCTATACTACCTTGTTTTTCTCAAGTTTATGTAACTATCAATAGCATGTTTGGAATTAATTTTCTTCATTTAACAAAATACATCCCTATTATTAAAAATAAAAAACTGAAAAATTGATCTGAAATGCCTACAGAAGAATTTTTCATGACATAACCAAAAAAACCCCAAAAGAATCAATTAATCTATGCTCATCATTCTGCAATCAATTATAAAAATGTCATTCTATATGAAAAGCACTCCATCTTCAATGAAAAACATCTGCACAATATCAAGAAGCTTGTTATGTCAAATTGAAGGACTGAGAAAAGACAGCTCTCTTACTTAGGACAGTTATAAAAAAATTTAGGGGTTTGCATCAGCATTAACTACCCACCAAACACCATCTCATGGCAGGTTTTTTATTCTAAGTGTTTAACACAGACAGAAAAACGTTCAGACTTTTGTTGCTTACATGAGCCATTGTCTGTTGTAGAAGTTTGCGAGCGTGGATTCCTTGCCCTTGGCCCATGGAAACACAACATGTTTCTGTCTTCAGTCTTTTTCCCAAAGCAATAATTGAGTCAGTAGGATCAGAGCCCATGGAAAGAAAGCACATGAGGGGAGTACGTGAATCTGACTCTTCCCACGTTTTATCCAAGTCCAAGATGACTCCCTCTGCGTATTTCTCCCCCATAGTGTCAGTGATATATTTTCTTGCCTATATTAAAAAAGGTAAATTTAACTTGTGACCTAATCTTTTAATAATGTTTTCTTCCCAGTGTAAATACTGCCATAAATCAATTGAAGACCAAAGAATTTGGTAAAACTTTGTATCAAAAATACAAATAAACAATTTTATTTTTACATGTCAACACATCATACTGTCTTTGAAGGTTTTATTTCTTATAGCCTTATACAACCCATTAAAATTTTTAAAATAATTCTTATGTTACATATATATGTATGTATTGTTACATATAATAACTATAATTAGAGTATAATAAAATAATAACTTATGTAAAACTTTAGAAAATTTTTAATGATTTAAGGATATCTCCATTGGATAGTGCAACTCCTAGGCTCAAAATCTAGAAAAATAGGAGAAAAGGATTAAAGATGGGCTTCAAAGCTCTTGGGCTTTTCTCACCTTCGCAGTTAAACAAGCAATGAATTAACAGTGGTAATGATTAAAATAACTATCACTATGTAGACAATCCAGAGAAGCAGGTGAAAACCATCTCTTATCTCTTCTTTATTTATCTTTAAAAATTCTAGATTATTGCTCTTTTTCACAGAGAAATAGAAAAGGCTCTTTACAACAGCCTGAGATGATCTTTCTAGCACTCTTTCCCACCACACAGCTTTTGTCTTAGATAAATCTTCCCCATAACACCTCTGGGTTACCTCTCTGAGATAAAAGACATTCAGCAGTAAACATTTTATAAACTATCAGTTTTCATAAAACCATTGAAAGATGAAAGTTTACCTTGCCCCATTAACAGTAGGGAGGAACTAATCTTGTGTGATCTGTTTCAGACACATAGCAGACATCATAGAGATATTCTTAATACAGTACTGCTTAACCTATTGACTGCAGTTACACCAATAATTGCTGAGATTTCTCTAAATCCAATCACGATTTCTAAAGATATGCATCAAGAAAATTAATACCACTCTTCAAGTGATGCATTCCAATTTCAGTAAATCATCATTAATTGCTTTGAATTGTCAGTAATTTTTTGTTGTTGTTGTTCTTTTGTACTGGAGAAGAACATAAAGGTTTAAAATAGGCTCCTAGAAGATAATTTTTCTTTAAAAAGGGTTTATTTAATAAACTTCAATTTTGTACTTTTTTTAATAAATGCCTTTAAATTGAGAGCTTTGAGCAGACTTTAATAAAGATTTTTCCAAAGTGGATCTAATTCCTCCATGCAAGAAATAGTTTCTCAATTAAATAATTTTTAATTTTCTCTCAGCCAGTTGAGTTCATTAAAATATTTTACCTCAGCCTAACATGGAAGCACTTCTAAAATTCCAGTGAGTAAGCAAGGACAGCCAAAAGTATCTTCTGAACTAATAAAAGTAGATCTGGATAAACATGTATGATTAAAGGAGAAATCACCACAGTGATATCCACTACAGTGGATAATATTTGTTCAATATATTGGGATGATTTTGTTATCACTGCCCTTGTAACAAATACATAAATGGTCTGAAAAGAATTTCAGAAAATACAACATAAAGGTCCAAAAAGGTGTTTAGCATTATGTAAGATATTACTAACCTGCAATCTGGAAACTATTATTCTAGTTATACCCAAATAGATCTTGTAGGCTATATAAATATACCTGAGCTATGGTCCTGTCAGGACACCAAGCTCTGATAAGAAGAAGATGCCTGAAGCAGTCTAGAGATTGACCATAGCCACTAGGAACCAATTCTTCTTCAGGATTCTTACTATCAAACCAGATTTTCCACTGTTTCTCTTCTTTAGAAATCTGCAATTATACCATCAAAGAAGCAAATATCACTTAATAGACAAGTCATATTTGCACTGCCACTAGGTCATAAATTTTTAATGAGAGTCAGAGACATGTAATCCACACCCAGGCATTTGTTTAGAGATATTCTTCAACAAATTAATAAGGCTATTAAAAATGATAGGATAAAATTTCATATTATAAGTATGCTATTGTAGAATGCAACACCCTGGAGTACTCATATTTTGAAAACAGGAGCTACAGAAAAGTTTTCTTTACCCATACCAAAAGCTATTCACCATTGGCTACAATACACTTAGTGTCCAATAAGACTGTTCATACAAGTGTTGAATTTACTGAACACCTTTTCCCTAACTTTTACTCATGTAACAAGAGAAATAATGGAACAAGCATCATAAAACATACTGTAAGAAAGTACAACAGAGATGCAAGATAACCTAACAACCAGAATAAGAATAAAGTTGCAATGTATAAACTGGATAATGGAAGGTTGAATCCCAATCTGAAAATATTATAATTATATAAAGTCTGAACACTCTACACTCTTCTTATTTTCCTGGAGGTGGAGGAGTCTCTTTTTTCAATATAGGGCTCTAAGCAGTTAGGGCCATAACTGTGGCTATCTGCTGTCAGCTTTGTTTCTCCTCTATAAAATAAACCACTTTCCACCACATGGCTTGATTGCTACCAGACAATTACTTGTTAAACAATAGATCAACTTTAAAAAGCTCTTACGTACTTGATCAAGAATATCTGAAAACTGTTCAAGCTTACTGAGCTCCACCAAGTTCAACCAAGTCATATCCAGAATCCATTTAGCCGGCTTAGGAGGACAAGTTTTAAGGTCTAGGGATGCACCACCTGCAAGAAATTGGAATCAGTTATTAGTACTGTTGGAAAGACAAAGAAAAATAAACAAAATAAAAGGTGAAAAAACAAATACAACAATCTAGTTTCTAAATCATTGTTACAGGAGTTTTCTACCTTACAAAATTATCCCATATTTGATTAAGCTGAGTTTGCAATATGGTTAGTTTATACTATTTTTTTCTATTATGTCTTAATCTTAACCAATTTATATTTTGAGGCTTTACTGGTTTTTCATGCAATGTACCTGGAAATAAATGCTTTTTGGGAAAAGATATTCTGAAGATTCATCATGGAAATATTCACACATATAAACCATAAATAAATGCTGCGTGGAAAATTAAGCCTCTTGAAAAGGTAATACAAAATGGATCCAAACTTTCAAGTGAACTCAGTGCTTCTATGAAGTCAAGACCAAAGCCATGACCTTATCACATGCAGCTGAGACTGTGATGTTCTTTTAAGATGTTAGCATTGTTTTTCTGTTCACATTTGCTGCAGTTACTAGAATATGTTTAGTGCAATAATAATTTTTCTAAGTTAAACACATGCCTGATGGTATTTGAGCAGCAGACATAAATGATACTTAACAATATTTCTTTTAAATTCTCATGATTACAAAGATATATTCATCAATATTCAGTGTGCTGCTATAAATTAGAACTACCATACAATGTTGTCTGTCACCAGATCAGAATGATAAACATGTATTCTTACAATTGACTGGTTTCTCATGTGCAAAAGGAAGAAGCATGCTGCCTAGGAGATACAGGTACATAAATTTCCTATAATAATAATGTTCTCTTTTTAAAATTTATTCATAGTTCCAACCTTTAATAAGTGTCAGAAATTCTTCATGCTTCACTCTGTTTCTTTGAATATCAATCTTCAAAGTAAGCAGTAATGTGAAAAGAAATTTGTGCTCCTCATAGAGCCCTCGGGCAGTATATTTGAATACTTCATATGTCATATGTTCAATAATATTGGTAACCCTCTTGCTGGTTATAGGGCTCTTGGTAGACCTGTTAGAAGAAAGGTGTGCAGTTGAAAGTTGATTTGCTTAGGCTTTATAAGAGGGAATACTACGCAAAAGGGAAAAAGAGATAGTTCAGTATTTTCAAAACATGAAAAATAATAGATCACAAACAGAATATCAGACAGCAAGCTTACAACTTTCAGATTGAAGGAACAAAAACAAAAAAATCCCTTCTAATCAAGCCTTTTTGCTCAGCTGAAAAATCAATGCAGTATAATGTTTTTTTATTATCTAACAGCAAATTTTGAAGGACTGTAAGAATATTAGAAGGTTCTTTGCCTTGCTAATTGACAAAGTTTTATGGTATTTAAGCAGACAATTCCCAGTCAAGATTGTAAGCAACATCTTCTTTCTGATATTAGTTTACAATAAATCTTTACTGTACTACAAGCACCTCCAGGACTGGGTAAATACAAATTATATGCATTGTTAGCTAAATTACCTGGCTAGGGAGCGGTCAAAAAGCCCCAAAAACTGCCGAAGGGATGTCTGATACATGACATTGACCATGCTCATCTCAGTGATAAGGAAGTACAAGATGCTACCTCGAGTTGCAACTGAAGAATGGGAAAGAAAAATTTGTTCAAAGTAGAAATGCAGAAGAGAAAACTTTAACTCTACAAGTGATTTTAACTCTAACAATAACTGAAGACTCTTGAGTTTCTCTATACTTTACTGTCATAAAAATAATAAAATCATTCATTTAATCCTCATTTATACATCAGGGGATAAAAATCTTTTTGTAATTAATGCAAACTGTGTAAAAGCCCAGTTTTCAAGTACAAGCATATCCTGAGAGGAGGTGGATAGTAAACTGCAATACTGAGATCATCAGCAAAACATATAAAAATTATGGCTCTTTGAAATATTGTTTAAGTATCCAAACAAATTTCTTTTTTTACAGACTTTTACAAGAATCATATAAAAGTCAAATGAACTATATTGATTTAACTCACCCAGGACTGATTTAACTTTTTTCAGTAATCATTCAGTTTTAAATGCAAAGGTTTTACAATATCTGCAAAGTTTCTGGTACACTAATTGTACCATCTTACACATTTCCTAAAATGCAGGCAATTACAGAGTGCTATTTTTTCCCCTGTTTTTTTTTCACATTATTACCTGTCAGTTAAAAGTCAAAAGACTCATGAAATGTGCTGACTATAATAACCTAAGGATAAATTATAAAGCAGTCATCAGTACAGATATTAAGAGCATTTAATGTTATATGAGCTCTGTATAAGAATGTCAACGTGTTGAACTCAAACATACACTTACTTAAATACTCTAACGACTGATACACTTGTTTATAGAGCAATGAGAAGTCTACAATTTTATAAATTCCATGAGGCATAACATTGACTATTTTCTCCATTATAGCTCAATTGACATCTCCTAGATACATTTTATTTAGAGGAAAACACAGATGTCTCACATCAATTTTGGTCTTCCTGATCTCATCATACAAGTTATCCTACTCTAAGTATTGATGTTTAAAATATATGGTCTCGCTATTTGTCTTCCACCACTACCTTCACTCACCAGGTCTGTACTCTTCGCGGGCTGAATTGATCTGTACTTCAGTTTCAGCAGAAGTTAGCAGTTTCTGTGTTACCTCTTCAGCAGTCTTCTTAGTGTTACTCAATACAATTAGTAGAGTCTCATCATCTGCCAGAGAACTCTTAGTGCTTGTAAGTCTAAATAAAAGGTTATCTTCTAGCTCTTTAATCCTCCTTTTGTTCATAGTCACATCTTCAATAAGATCAGTTCTTTCTTTCTCTAACTCCTATTGGATTACATGGTAATATTTGGGAAACAGAAGAGCAATCAAAAATAAAAATAAAACATTTAGCTTAAAAAATATTGATCCTACTAAAACAGTGTAGGTCAAGACTAGCTGCTTTAATTTGGGGAAAGAATTCCAGTGGTATTTCTGACACAAGATCTATTGCCAGGATCTGAACCTGCTACATAAATAGGCATTAACAAATCATTTCTACAAATATTACATCTTATCGTATCATGCCCTAAAGAATCATAAGTTCACAATTGTTTGTCTTCTCTTTCTGTTTCAGAAAAGATGAATTAAAACACCATTCTAGATAAAGGATTTTATTCCCCTCCATGTAATCTTATCTTCGTTTATGCCTTGCTTTACAATCACCATATTGAAAATTTAGTCTCAATGGCCATCCCTAGTCAACAAATCAAGCATCAGATATTTCAAGAAGTGCCAATACTCCTCCATCAAACAGGGATAATTTCAGCCTCTCATTAAAATGCTTCATTGATTAAGAAAGTATGCAGAATTTTAATTACTTCACTAGAAGTATTTATTTTATACATTCAGTAATGCAATCTGGGTGAGTTTTGTACCTAGTTTCTTTTTCAATGCCCAAATATAGAAGATGGATAACTGTTAATCAAGAGTTTTACCTTAGAAAACCAGCTATATGAAATCTCTAGAAAAAATAATTTTCAGCTATAATAGTCCTTTCAGTTCATTCTTAAAATTAACCTTTAAAAACTTACTATAAATTAGTCCCTCAGAGATAAAAGTCCTTTACTGAAATATTACAAAATGTTTCAATACAGTGAAGTAAAAAGAAGGAAAAGAGATGGGTTAAGAGTTTTTCATAAGATAAGGTTAATATGAATCTTATGAATGAACAGTAAGTGAGCCAGTTGGTAGAAGTATTTGCTGTCTAGATAAATACTTCACAAAGTTTACAAAGGTATGGTGAATAATTTTAATGTCTCTCCAAATTTGGAAGTTCCTGTTCACTCCATCACTGTCAAGTCCATTTCCATGTTGCTTACCAGCTGCTACTTTCCAAAGAAACAGGGACAATACTAAGAAATACACAACCTCTCATACAGCACTAGAGACATAATAGACCTGAGTGAGACTTAAGGAAAGGTTTTACTCCCCCATTTGAGTAGTCTTCATTTATACAGCTTTGAAAAACTATTACAACTTTTGAAATTGTTTTTTTTTTTTATTTTTCCACATTCTAAACTTCTGGTCCTCTCAACCTACATTCTCCTCCTACATTCCTAATTCAAGCATTTATTTCTTTTAAAGAGTGCCCTTTAACCTTAAAAAGAAATTAAGAAAAATCATATTATTATCAGATTTAGAGGTTTTTCTTTGTATATTGAAACATCATAATCATCATCAGATAGAAAATATTTTGTGGGACAATCATTTTAGAATAATGCAAATACAACATAACTTAGACGATGCGCTTACTTATTCAAAAGATTCTGACAAAAACTGATGAAAATAGACAAGAAAACTACAGTTATCTGCATTTCAATCCACTGCAGTTTCATGGAACTAAAAAAAACCAGGTAATTTCATGAAGCATTTTTTTCATGCAAGTTTCATGAAGTAGAAACTTTTTTTTTAAATAGTATTAAAAGAAAGTTATCATCCAATTAAATATAATAAACATACTAAGCCAAATTAAATTTCATGCTTTACTGAGTTCAGTTTAAAAAGTTAAGCACACTTTAGAATTCAATGATTCATAAAAACAGAAAGATATTCTCCTCACAAGAAGAGCCTGAGAAACAAGTTGGAAACAGTTCCCAAGCTAAAGTGAAGTAACCCTAGATGAAAACCTTAGTGGAAAAATAAATCCATCTATTAATCTCTTAAAATGCTTTTTTTCAGATCAGAAAGTGTAAACAGTTGAAAGCTTTCTTCATATCTTCAAAAATTTCCAGTCATAATACCAAGGATGCAGAAAAAATAAGCCAAGTTACCATGTACATAAATTCAAGGAACTTGTGCAAAAGAAGCTATTTCAAATCCAGTTTTATGGAATTCCTTTCACAAGCAGATGACATTTTACAGACTGTACCAAAGAATGCTATTTCTTGTTAATATTAATAAAATATGAAAGCTGCTACAGAGCTTATATTATCCTGTCACAAAATGATTCACAAGTACAAGAATTTGCATCAACAGTTTCTTATAAAACTTGAGCCTTTTTCCAGAAAAAATCTTGATATATGAATGTGAAAATTCAAAAAGCCATAAAGTTATTGCATATTATAATTCCACTAATCCGACTTACCTTACTCTAAATAATCAAGTTTTATTGGACAAATGTATCAAAATAATTATATCATTAAAATAGCACAAGTTATACTACTTCAGACATATATCAGAACTCTCAATCTTATTATTCCAAGAAATATAGTAGAAAAAAATTTATACAGATGTACAAGCTGCCCGTTGACCTTATGCTTCACTTGTATCTTGCAATTGGTTTAACATTCTGGTGGAAAATAAGAAATAAGTACCAGTGTTCCTATCAGTAAACAAATAATTCAGTGACATGTATGTGACAAAGATTCTTCTAATGGGCATACCAGAAAACAGAGTCAGACTTTGCAGAAACTTTAAATTACATGCTGTAAACACTCCTTTTTCTTCCTGGAGGACTAAAACTCATTCATTCTAAGGCCAGAACCATACAAGAGTTGGTAGAATGGGAAGAATGATAGAAAGAAGAGCTCTGGTTTCAAATAAATAATCTCTTCTCTTTCTGGGACAGAAGTTCTGCACATACATTGTAACACTGGATATCACCAAGCAGTCACACTGCTCAAATCACTTGGCAGACTGTCTCACAGTAAAATAATTCCACCACACTCCTATCAAAGGCTACAAAAGATAGTGAGAATCCAGATGTTTAACAGGGAAATACGCAAATCCCCAAAAATGCATCCTTAGACATCATAGAAAAGTATTTGGATGTGTGATGTGTTCAAATTGATTCCTCAGGAAACCTTGAAACACAAGGTGTATAAACAGAGGCCAGTAAAACTGCAACATGGTAAGCATATTCTGTAGACGTTCCCCCGCCTGTCAAGTGGTCCACTTGTCATTTATCCAGAGGAAATACCTCCAGGTGGTTTCAAATAAAACAGTAGTGAGCATAACACTCTGAGAAGCTGGTAGAGAGAGCACTGTATGTCCACCTATTAGACATTCCCACTTAGTGACAAAGAGGCATTGAATAGTAGAATAATTTTAATTTGGAAAGCACCTACAGAAGCTAACTAGTTCAATCCGGCTCAGATCTAAACACCTCAGTTGCTCAGGGCAGCGTTGTGGTGACTCTTAATCCTTCCAAGAACGGAAATTCCACAAAATCCTTGGTTAATCTGCTCCTGGGTTTGACCACTCTCGATGTAATTTTTTTTTTTCCCCTAATATATAATCAGAATTCCCCATGTTCCAACTTGAGTCTGTTACTTCTCCATCTATTTCCTGGTTCCCCTGAGAAAAGTCAAGCTCCTCCCTTTTCTGTGTCCTCCAAGCAAGCACAAAGCAACATCAGTGAGTGGAGGACTCTGGCAAACTGACTGTCTCCTGGAGAAATGTACTGTATTTCAAGGCTCAAGAACTGAAGTTTGGCATAAGGTTTTCTGAATATACACATCACACCATGTTTTAGATAGACAGTGATAATTTCATTACATGGTGAGTTGACAGGCTGTCAGAGGTTGAAGAGAAGGTGATGGTGCAATGAAACTGTCTGACATAAAACAGACCTTAACAGATTGAGTGTGATTTCTCTCATGAGATCCATGCACTGTCTGGGAATGAAATGCAGCTACCCAACGTGAACAAGATGACTGAGGCTATTAACAAGAAAAATCTTACATTGGTGGAGCAGAGGGAGGTGTTGGAAGAACAGGAGAACCTCAACAGATGCCACAAGAAGGAAACGAAGATATTCCTGTCATTCCTCTCTAGTGAAGGTAAACAGGAATTATTGCCAAAATCTTAGTAAATATACTAGTAAGTAAATGTGTAGTGTTTCTTCTGACATTAACATTGCCTGACCTTAAAGTTACAGGGATTAGCTGTTCCATAGTTAAAAAGATAGCAATCAGCCTCCCTCCAGAACTGCAGGTGGCAAGTTGATTGGGACTGGCATCCTGAACCTAGACTTCCCCAACAAATATATCTGCAATGTCAAAATAAGTAGGGTAGCCCATTTTCCCTCAGAGCAAGGAAGTAACTAAGTCTGAATTCTCTGTACTAGGTTCTGTTGCCATGACCTCCAGGGTGTGTAGACAGAACATCATTTTTGATTTCAGGCCCTTTTGCTTTCACAGGCCATTCTCATGAGATTATAACTGACTGAGGCAGGAAAAATAAGGTTAATACAGTATAGTTGCAACAATAAGGAGACAGAGAAACTTCCACATGAATGAGTCAATTTCTTCTCTGTCATTTTTTAAACATTTTGTAATCTATTACAAATAGATTATATTAAGAATAATCACAATAGACAGAGGCAGAAATTACTTTGCAATATGAGAATAGAGAGTAATAAATTAAAATTAAAGTAAAACATTCTACAGGTGACTGTACAGCCTGTACTGTAAGAAGTACAGCCAGGAAAACAAATACAATCAATTCTTTTACCTGTTTCTCTGTGAGAATGACTCTGCCTAAGAGTTGGTTTTCAAGACCTTTCATGGTTACAGTAAAGTCAATGATGGAGGTTTGAGCAGTAATTTCAGGAGAGTAACACGGGTTTGACAGTTTCGTAGTAATGTAAAGTCTGAAGCCATTCATAACATCTACTTCCTTATCACCAACTTTCACCTTAGAAAAAATATTAAAAAGAAGTCTTGAAATATCAAGAGCCAATACACACTTTTTCAGATACTGCATGTAGGAAAAAAGGCTACATTTTTCTGTTTAAAGGCATAAAAGTCCAGTTTTAAATCATACATCTGATGCAAACAATTTGTTGAGAACAGTCAAGGACCATGCATGGCCCATTCAAAAATTATTTCAGCTTCTAAAAATTGTCATAAGCAAAGGAATAAGGAACTCTATACATTAAATATATTAACGATTTGTGAACTTAAACTCTACCTTATTTTTTTCTTGTATTAGCATTAATCAAGTTTAAATGAATTAAATTCTTTATAGTCCTTCATTTATTAGAAGTTACTTTGCTAAGAAGAGGATGTGGGGAGGGGAAGGGAGGAAAGGGGAATTTTCACGTTTGCTCATTTGTTTTATTTTTACCTTGTTGGCTGAACCTGTTTTAATGATGTTTCTTTCCAAAACATTATCAAGTGCTGGGTCAAGCTCTTCTCCGACATCTTCCACTAAAAGAGGTCTTCCCAAAGAAAGGCTGTCTTCTAAGTGGTTTCTAAAATATTTGTGATTCAAAGAAGTGATCTAAAAACATAGATGCGATATCTTATGCCGGTTTACCAAGCTTTTTGTTAGTTTTAGATTTATAAATTATTTCATTTTCTTTAAAGTACTGCCATAAACAATGACCCTGTGAGTAGACTAGTATTAAGGCAAAGATTATGAGTTCAAGGAAAGGTAACATCAGCATATCCTATTGCCAGATCTCATGGAATGCAAAGTTCTATTTTTCAGCTGCAAAGGTAGAAGCAAAGCAGCACTGAGCACTAGCCTATATGTGCAACTGCTCAAGAAGTTCACAGGAAAAATTCACAGGAACCTTTTAGCACCTTCAATTTTATCATGGATAAACTCTCCAAGTCAAACTGTAGCAGGGTCAATTCCAAGATAAGTATTCTTCTGAGGGGTTTTTTTCACCCTTGAAAATTAGTTTTATATGGAATAGGACCTTAAATAGCCTTTGTTTTAAATAGTCCCCCAGTATAACTGGGATTTTCAACATGTTCAAAAAGCACATTCAGCTTAGACTTTAATAAAGCTACTAACAAACTAATAATCTTTTTTATCCTAACTAAGCAACCATTAAAGGTTTCCAAACCTTCATAAAAATCAGCATGAAAGTGGCAGTAATATTCTCAGAGCCACTCTATTATCACACCTCAAACTACTTTTATGGCTTTCAGAGATTTTTTTTTTTTTAAGCTGATTTATAGGTGTAATCATAATTGTAGCCAGTAAGGACATTCTTCCTCAAATTTTCTTGTTTGAATTGAATTTGAATATCTTGCTTCAGACAGTACATTGTAGTACTACATCTGCCCTGTATATTTGCAGAGCACTTAGCAGCTGACATCCCTACTAAGACTACAATAATTTCTTAATTAAATTATGAATTTAACAATAATTTCTGATTAAAAGGTGAAAAAAAATCTTGCTGTAAGTCTTCATTTATAAACACATGAAATTATATTAATCAAATATTTTTTTGGCTTTTTCCTAACAATTCTATTATTCTGAAAACATGCTTATTACCAGACAATGCCCATCCAGCCTATTTTCCAAAGTTTATGTTTCATTAAAATAAATTCATTAAATAAAAGGAGTCATTGGTACTAAACGATATATTTCCACCTCTAGCCAAATCTCAAATCCACTAAAAATATCTGAGATATTCTTTATATTCAAACCAGACTTTTTATGTAAATTTGATTTCCTAACCATTCTAGCAAGCTAAGGTGAATCACTAAATTATAATGTTTTGTAAGTTAAGAGTTTTTAGGGATTATAAAAGCACAAGTATTTCTATTACCTGAAGGTAATTTCTGCTTTCTTTATTTTTAATCCAAATTTTACCCTGTGCTTGTGGATCAATTAATAAAGGATAACGAGATGCTTTAGTGACAATAATTGCATTCTGTATGGATAAGTCATCATTTGGCAATCCTTGCAGGTTCCATTCACTGATAGTTGGAGCATCAGTTAACATCTCTATGAGGTTCAAGTTGTTACGGAAAGGAATTTTTCGGCTTTTCATTTCCTTTTGCCAGTCATTTAACAGCAGACTGCGGAACTCTTGGTTAAAAGGACCAGAATAGGACAGAAAAGCTGTAGCCAAGAGCACATCACCTCAAAGAGAAAAAGGAAGAAAAAAAAAAACAACCCAAAGCATTACAACTTTGGAACAAGCTGATCCCTTCACTAGTTGCTACATGTTTTGTCTGGTAACTGAAGAACACACTATGACCCCTAAAGAAGGCAAATCAATCTTTTTTCCAAGGCTCATTGCATGTCATGACAATAGTTCATTTCAGTAGAGACCACTTTTACTTTTTTCTTACTATGAAATTGTAGGAATCAAGAGATCAGCATCTGACAGCTTGTTAAGGTCAACTTAACACACATGTAATGTTATTCCAAATGCCAGATCCTGCACAAGCAAGACACGGCAGAGAGGACTTACTCATAAACTTTTAATCCCATCATTTCCTTGTGCATTCATAAGAACAGGCTTAAATAATGGGGTGGGGGTGTGTTTGGGGAAGGGGGGTGGAGGGGAACATGGTGGAACCCCTTTTAAGTACTAGTTCAAATAAATTATTATAAATCAATTACAATAATGAGTACTGGTAATAAAAGCTGTCTCAGACATCATTATGGAGGTATTAAGCGGGACAACTTTTAATCTTCGTAAAAGAAGTTCAGTTTCAAAATTTTCCCTCAAAATTTTATGACACCATAGTTTGAGAGGGTTTTGTACCTCTGAAATAAGAAGGCAAGATTTAAAATGGAGATGATATCATACTTTTATACTGAGCCCTAATACTTTATGGGCATTTTCAAATTATCTATAAATGAAATAGGATGGATCTGTGGGGAAGGTATCCTGCATTTTAATATGTTTATTATACACATGTATATATTACACCAGCAAATAAAATACAACCTAGTTACTATAATACAACCTATACAACAAGGCAGCTTTTTGCAGCCTCTCAAGGTAAAAGTCAGAGAAGAAACTTCAGCCCGCAGTAAATGACAAGATAAATTTCATTTATTGATCTAACTAATGAACAAATTATTTATTACAAAGTACTTTAGTTTACAAGTGCAAATTTAAAAAATAATAATGACCTTTTAAGAAGCAAATTTTTATGAACATCAGTAACTGCAGTTAAAAATATTGATTTCCACATATAAATGTCAGTGCCTGAGTATCAGTCCTCCTTGCCTCTATATATATTCTCAGTCATACACATTTTATTGGCGCTTGCTAACATATCACTCTCTGTGGACTGTTACCTAAAAACATCAGTCTAGTTAAAATTTTAGTGTCCTAAATATATGCCACCACATTCACAGCATCCATTATCTTTTCTTTTTAAGTATGAACTTTAGCCTTATGTTTATATTTCACCTAACAGAGCTTTAGCAAGGGAATTAAAACAATTAACCTCATTTTTGATACAGGGCTCTAAGATACCAAGGAAAAGTCTGACATTTCCAATGTTTTCACTTTCACTACCCATTACCACTCAAACAAATTTCTTCCAAGTTCAAATGTTTGGATAAAAACTTACCAACTAACCTCTTGGTTTGCATGGCAAATTCTTTACTCTGTTCTGTCCACCTCTCTTTTTCACCTGCTAAACCACTTATAAGACTTGAGGCAGTTTGCATTTTATGTCGGCAACGCTCAGCATCTTCCAGCAAAGTCTAGGGAAAACCATGCACCAAGAGAAACTGTTTGCAGTCATATATCTGATAGGTCAGAAAAATCTCTACATCTCATTAAACCAGTAGATAAACAACAGGTCAGAAATATATTCTCAAACATCTCTATCACCATGCAGAGAAGGGAAAGTGAGATGGAAAAAAATACATCAGGACAAACTATCAACATCTCCCAGAAACTTGATAAAACTTTTTTAAATATTTCTCAACTTTTATTTTGGTGGAGTTGTTGAATAGTACATAAAATTTTTGATACTTATTCATTCTGAGGAATTCTACTCAGAATTTCAAATATATTATACATATATAGCTTACATGAAACTTGAAGTTACAGTAGTAGGCACTGAATAAAGAATACAAATAAAACAGTTTTTGAGGGAGTGGGAGGGAAGAGAGAAGAGGATCAGAGGCAAAGGAGAGAGGTAGAAAGCAAAGAGGAAATTACTATCTATCTCTTATCTGCTCTCCACCAACATCCTTTTCAAAGAATCATAGTGAAAATGAAAGAACACAATAAGTGTTCCTTAAAGCAAGTGTAGAAACTTCTTTTCTGTGAAGGGCAGTTCACCTGTTTTTCTCTCATTGCATTTTCATACTCTGCCTGCACAATATCTAATTCTTCTTGCTTGGCTCCCAGTTCTTCTTGAGCTTTCTGCAGATCCATCATAGCACTGGTTAGGCGCTTCTCCTGAATTGCTAAATTAGCCTGCAGAGCATAAAAACATAAAAGTGTATTTTTACACAGAGAATTTCAAAGCATTTGCTCTAATACATTTCAGAACGTTTTCCTGTACTACATTTTCAAATCAAACTCTTCAGTAGAGATTTCATCACTCAGCAAAACCTTTTATTTGAATTTTACAAAAAACTAAATTCTTATTTCAGATAGCTGCACTTGAATAGTTGGTTTAATGTCAATTAGAAAAAATAATTAAGGTACTTCTGGGAATGCCAGTTATTCTTCATATGACACAAAAGTTAGTCTGACACAGCTTGCAGAAGAGAATGACGCCTTTAGAAGTCTACTTGATTTGTCCAACCAATAGGCTAGGTCAAAACACAGACCTTGCTCCCCCCTCAGTCATTCCTATTATAATTCAAGCTAGTCTCTGTTAAACATGCTTGATCATGCTCTTCCTGACTTTCATTCTAACTGCTTAGGCCTGCTTTTTTTTCTCTGCATAACACTGATGGAGAGTCTCTGTACAATCTTCTTATGGACTGAGATCTGGAACATTAAGAGAACCAAATCTCAAGGCTTTTTTCTATTTAATTAAAAATGAATGTAGAGCAATTGCAGTAGTGTATTTAACTAGATGACAGATGTTTTAACCCCATTCAGTAGGGTTTCAGAGGCATAAAACCACACCATCTCATTCATAACTTTGACAACTCTAGAGTGGAAGTATGTTTGACATATATTTTATTGTAGAATTACAGTGTTCAAGATAATAAATTTCTGGGGAGGGAAGCACTAGTTCAAATAAGGCAGACGAAGTTTCATGCAGATTTAATCCTCAAATGCAAAGAGGTGAGGATGAAAAGGATCAAAGGGTGTCTTTGACTGACTCACAGCTGTACCTTTAAAGGTAACACTTCTTTGTTGATGGAAAAAAATACCGCCATAGCTTTGGTCCATGAGCAAAGGCCTGCAACATTCCCACATACTCTCTTAGCTGTCTCAATGTTGTAATCCACCATTTCAAAATAAGGGCTCAAAAGTTCTACAACTTCTTCATTAATTGTGTCTTTCGGAAATTGCTGAAAAACATTTCAAAAAGTGCAAGATACAAAACACATGTAATAGGTGTAAATTATATATACATTTATTTCAGAACACATAGAATACTACAAAGATCACAAGTGTTACTTACAAACAACTCATATTAAGTTATTTGTCACATGCATTTTTGAGACCTTTACAAAGTCATTCCACTGTTATATATACTTACAAAATGGAAAAAAGTTTGTCTTCATTTATGATCTTTGCTATCTCACACTCACTATTACTGTCACACAGCTAATCATTGTTGTGAAACCTGACTGGTCCTGTTTGAAATTTCATTTTGCTTAAAACAGAGTAACTTGTAACAATCGTCAAAAATAAAATGAAGAGCTAAACTCTGGTTCAAAAACATACATTCTACAAGACAGCCCTTTCAAAGAGCTAACCACGTATCTTACCCTTAAATTACCTTGTCTAGTTAGTGGAATGTATTTTATTTTTAAAGAATTTATTTTTACTCTTTTCTCAAAAAAGCATATTTTTCCTTCTTCCTTCTGAAAACCTCTCAATTTTCTCCCATAAATTTATTTACATAGTATAATGAAACCCTATCCCAGATGAACTTGAAAAATAGCTGTTCCCTGAAGCACAAATTGGTTTAATTAAGCAGAAGCAAAACGAAGTATTGAAGACTTTTAGAAAATTAAAAACCTTTACAAGTAGATGAAATGTGAATACTATATAAATAACACCCATGCCCCTACCAACCATATGAAGCTGCTCAAGCCCCCTACTAGACCAGTGACAAATCAAGGAATCTCAAAATGCAGAAGTCAGGGGTGAAAACAGTCAGTGGAGCAGGAAAGCATGCCATTTATTCCAACTAGATAAATCATATTATTAGTTTTAGTTAAGAAAAGGCATTTGTTTACCAGATAGTCTTTCCATTTCCCTAAACAAATGCTGTGAACTAAAAAATCCCAAATTTTAAAAAGTTCTGATTGTGTTCATCCTAATAACAATCTATGCTTTTTCAAGCCAGTGCATAAGCTGCAATATCGAAAATTAATGAAAATTTAAATACCAGAAAAAAAGATATTTGTTATCAGCTTTAATGAAACAGACAATAATGACTATCCAAATTAAATGTTTAAAGCTTTGAATCATTTGTTGCCTAAAACAATTTCATTGCCTTACTTAGGAAAAATTATAATTGATTTGTAACATGACTTTGCAAGAATTAAAGCTTATTTCATTCTGAGATATTTATTACTAAGCCCTTAACATTTCAGATTTCCCTTTTTTATTCTTAAGCTCTTAACACTGTGTGATTTCCCTTGCACATTCATTCTCCTATAAACACCAGAGAAAATCATGTCCCTTATTTCTTTACATTATTAAAAAAACAAAAAAAAATAAAGGTTGCAAAAGCACCTGAAGGCTCTGTAAGAAGTTCCCCGTTGTCATCAGCTTCAGGGATTCTTGCCATGATGGGACAGTGCAGCGTTTTTCCTGATCAATTTTCACGTGGTTGACTTTCCGCTGGAAGAGCAGCAGCACACAGTCCATGATACGCATGATGAGGTGAGGAGGCCGACCCAGTGTGCGGACAGTGGCAATATCTGCAGGTTTTATTGTCTAGGAATTTAAAACAAAGGGCAAAGCAATTACTCTTACTATTTAGTTAATAAAAGAATGAAGCATAAGCCCACCAACAGTATTAATCAATGGGAAAAAAAATATTTATGTTATTTTTACCTCTAAAAAGCATGAAGCTAGAAGGACACCCCCCCCCCAATCGGATTTTCACTACTAACTCCTGTCAACTACTAGGAAAGCTCAGCACAGCACCTCCACAGCAGCACCTTAAAGCTCAAAACAACCATGCACTGTTTTGACCATAAAAAAGAGCCAACCAGAAATATCTTGGAATTTTCACTTGTTTTTTTAAATGTGAACATATTGACCAAAAACTGAGTCTAGAAAGGAAACACTTTTTGTTGACATCCAACAGATGAAGTCAAATTAAGGAAACCAGTGAGAAGGTCTGGTATATGTACATGTTTGCACTTTCTTATCCATCTTACCAGGAATATTCCTGGCATAGGATCAGGCCTAAAATTATTATTAAAAAAAATAAAATTATTATATACTAAAAATATAATAAAGTATAAAAAACTAAGCTCTATTAAGGCTAAATAAGCCTAGGGTGCAAGTCTAACACTGTAACTCATAACTCTACATCATGAATCAGATTTTCTGATCAGAAAAGTCTGCTGAAGATGTCTCCTTAGAGAACTGATTTAAGCAGTAGTGCTTACTGCACCACATCCAGAGTAACAAAACCACCAAACAATGGGAACTGCTGACAGGCAGACCGGCTCCTACAACAGACTCAGCTCTGAGCAGAAGCTTTGCTTATTCACAGGCAGTTTAATCATTCCAAGTACATGACAGCCCAAACAGGAAGCAACAGATTACTGTGAGTGTTATGACACCTCTCTTCTAGCCTTGCACACGCCTCACTTCATGAAGATAGATTTTAATTACTTGTGTCTATACTTCAATAAAGGGATTTCAAAGTACTGCAGACTATCCAGATTGCCTTCCCTCTGCCAGCCCTTTGTTTCTCTTCAATATTTTTCTGCTTGTTTGGTTCAGTGTGCACCAAATAATTCACCAGAGTTTTTCCAGATATCTGTATGAAAACTTTAACCAGTGTTTCTTAGTGACTGCTAGGAAATTCAGCTCAGCCTTTTTTTGCTAACATACAAATTGTAGCAAAATTGTTACATTTAAATTTTGTTTATTTATTTACTTATCTAAAGTTGTGCATTTTTAATGTGTTATTTTTATTACAGGACAAAGTGCAACAAAGTTCTACTGAACCTTGACAATTCTTACCCAAAATTTAAAATCTAATCTCACTATATGTTTAGAAATGCTTATAAGATGTTGTGTACATATCTTAATGTAGCATTTATCATTCTTAAAACATGTTAAAAAGGGAGTGAAATAGGTAATCACTTTTTTTTTTATTCTAAGTATTGGCCTTTTTATATATCAAATATTTCAAAGTGCACTTATCTACTCTGCAAGCGGAATTCTACTATAGGAATCCCTAGCTCATATTTGCAAATCTGTAATGATTATGAGATGCATCTTCGGAATTTTTTGGAAGACACAGACCCATACAGAGAAAATTCTTGCTTAAGGGAGTGAATGAATGAAAGAATGAATGCTGAGAATACATATACATACTCTAGGTCTCATTATAGTTTGCCTTTTCCCTTTAGACATAGGCAAAGCAATTTATTATAGAAAATTCAAGAATTTCAAGATTAGGTCGAAATACTTCTTCCCATTGAGAAGTTTTACAATAATGCCAGGTTTCCTTTTATTTGAAATCAGGTTTTCATTTGTGAGCACCGTACATTTCAAGAAGAGCAGTATTGTTTTGCTTCAGCCATTTCAGTCAAAAGCAGAAAGTAAGCTTTAACAAGATACAGGTCCAGACACAGGATACTGGTGCCCTCTTTATACTACAGATGCTGACTAATTGCTTATTTTTTTATCTTTTCAGAATACTTGCCCACTACCTGGTTTGTTGTTTTGTTGTTGCTAGTTCTTTAACCTTTTTCCTGTGGCTATACATCAGGGTCTTCTAATCCAAACCTTCTCCCTTATTTCACTCTTCCCAGCTGTCAGTTCATCAACCTTCATTTAGATTTTTGCACTCGGTCCTTTAAGCATCATGGCAGTCAGAGACTGTTAAACATCTCTCACTCAAAGTGAAGTCTTACATTCAGAAGATCCATAAAAATTTTTCTACACTAGGTTTCAAAGCTAATCATGCCAGTCCTTCAAATCAGTCTTTAACCATCACAACTGCTAGCAGCCTCTCAAATGGAAAGATAGAATTTCCAGTAAGTCTACATAAAACCCTTTGAGGTTAGTCTATCCTTAAGGTTTTTTCTTCATACTTTTCTGTTTCTTGAGATATGAGCTCCCTGCTAGCATCTAACAGGTATATTTCAGATTCCACCATTACTGCTCACAGCAAAATATCTTGAGGCACATCTTCCTATAAAGTCAGATGAGCAGATATATAGATAAATATTATGCAAGATCAGCTAATATTAATCTTTTTAAATCTTAAATATATGGGCATTCTATAAAAAAAGCCTTATACAAAAAGTATGGTGAAGGAAATGAAGTCTTGGTAATGCCACAACTCCTAAGAAAAGATACATTTTTTTAAAGAAGACAGGAAATGATGGACCAGAATACTTATTGAAAATGCAATTTCTTTGTGAAAACTTAAAATAGAAGGTTTGGATTTGGATGGAATTACAACTGATTTTACATGGACCGCACTTATTTTGCACACAATATTGATAATAGTATCAATATTAAGTTACTAGTCTAACATCAATCTGCAGCACATGCTATATCAATTACAATTTCAAAGAAACTTGAAATTTGCCAATTTGTTTTCAAAGAAACAAAATTTGCCCGTTTCTGAAAACTGACTATTTGGGGGTTGGTACTGACGTGAAAAAGGAAAAACAAAACTGAGCCTAAAAAGTCTCATAATAAGTATATTTCTTTTTTGTCCAGCAAAGAGTTATGCAATGCACCTGCAATTTTTTTTTTATTTCAAGCACACCCAACTTCTTAGTGGTAAAGTTATACATGGTCCAAGTACTAACCTGTAAGGCTGCTTCTGCCTCTTCCAAGGCAGGCTTGGCAGCTGCCAACTTCTCTTCAGCAATGGCTTTGTCAACTGTGATACTGTCTACAATAGCTTGGGCTTTGTCTTTCACTTTCTGCACATCACCCTTCACATTCTCAGCAGCCTGTGCTTTTACAGTAACTTCTTTCAATACCTAGAATGTGACAAAACCCACATACAATAGTGAAAAGAGTTTTTGTTGTAAAATCATATCTGTCCAATTCCAGAAAACTCAAGTAAGATAATTTCCACCAAGATTCTTTTTTTTCAACACTTAACTTCACTTTAATTGATTTTTTTTTAACGGAAGGAACAAAAGGAGAAAAAAAATCAAACAGCAATAATACACTTTGAAGGCTGTACATACCATGTCAGCTTTTTCATTGGCAATTTGAAGTTCCTTTTCTTTTACCTCCAGTTCTCTGCTTAGAGCAGCCACTGACTCAGAGGCCTCTTTCAATTTTTCTAGACCAGTATTTATTCTGAAATTAAAAAGCCAAATATGAAATATCTCACTTCCCATGCAATTTACACTCTACTTTCCATCTATAGAATGAATCACATCAATCAGAATGAACAACTGCAAAAGAGGTTTTACACCAAAAATAAAATTTGCGCAAGAACTTTCATCTTTCTGCTATCTTCAGAATCAATAAAGTGGACAATAAAGTACATTAATAAAGATTGTGGCTTGAAATTTTACCCACTTCTAATCAAACAGTATGTCTCCATCATTGCACAAAAATACTACTTGTTGGTTCTATAAATGTCACTGTCCCTCTTGAGTCAATACTCAAAGAACTGAGTTCTGTATAGCAGAAAGCATTTTCTGATTACCAAAATTCTGAAAATTATATACAATATTTCTTATTTGAAGTGGACACTGAAAAGAAACCAACCCAAGCAAAAGAGAATAAATGACAAATAGTTTTGAGGTAAGACTTCTCCGATTCAGCATTAAAATGCCCCTTCAACAGTGGGTTTTTTTCCTATCAAAAATTCTTCACTTGGGACTTTTCAGACAAGTTTAAAGGACCTCTACAGAGGCTGTTAATGCAAAGGCTATGCAGTACTTGGACAGCTGAACAAAGGGTAACCCCCGATAAAGCAATTCAGACAGTGTAACTAATTTTAAGTGGAAGAAATTGGACTTCATTAACTAACTTGGTAAATCTGAAGACAGAAAACAGGTCAACACCCTTCTGTTCTACAAGCCTTCACCCCTAACATATCTACAGGTTTCAAACTCAATTTGATTTTGAAGACAAAGAATGTTTTAAAATGAAATAAGTGAGTATAGGCCTTTCTTTAAGGTTTCCAGATCTTTTTGACAATCTTTCAAGACTGAGAAAGCAGTTTTTCTTAAGGGTGATACCAACTGATACACTAACTGCTAATTTTTCATTATAGTTGGCTGTTCCTGACATGAAGATATATCTGCAAATAGATACTATTAGTTTAACAAAGCATCTGAAAATAGGAATAAGTATATCAAAACCACTTTCATAATCTACAAGTAAAAAGCTAAAGAGTCTAAGTGAGGCTCTGTGTTCATGAAACCACTAAGGATATTCCTTACATGTTCATAATAGGAGATTACAAGTTTTCAGCAAGAAAACAAAAGTTGCTCCCTGGCACATTAATTGCTATTTTCTATATATTGTCAAATTACATGTAGATGTCTTCTTTTACTGTTTAAAATCACACAGGTATCATTTATACTCACCTCATATTCCCTCTACCTCTATTTTTCATGCACCACTACTCTTTCCCTCCCTCCCCCCCAAAATATATACAGTCTTTAGCTTATATGACAAGAGCAACTACAATATTTGAGTAAGTTACATCTTACACATAATTTTAGGAATTAAAAATACCTTTTTTTTCTGTGCAAGGAGACGAGCCATGCATTGAAATAAAGTGTATCAGAATATAACTACCTGGGGAAGAAAACTACAGAAAAACAGAAGAAACCTGCATAGTTTACCTGTTTGATAATGTTTGCACTTCAGCCTGCTTTTCTTTGTATGTGGTTTTATACCCCTGAATAAAGGTCAGATAGGATTTGGGAGTCACGTGTGCAGAACGTCTGTATCTTTGAAAGTAATCAGAACACTTTTCTGCCACTCCATCCTGGAATGAGCCCATACACTGCACAATTTCCCTCTTTGTATCAGCAGTGCAGTCCATATCAAATGAGGACAGGAAGTGTTCAGATACTTAGGAAAGAAAGAAAGCCTAAATGTAAGTAAATATTTATGAAAACATCTTAGCTTATAAACAAGTCACTATAAAACAAATCAGCATGTATTATCTTGGCCTTCACCCAGCTTCTGATAACCCAGTCTTCTTTACTCTTCACTGTCAGATTCTGAATATTATTCCATACTTGTCAGTAAAAAGTATAGCCAAGGATCTGGCATTCTTTCATCTCCAAAGCAAGCAACTACTTTTTCCACTTTGAACCTAGCTGCTGCCTACCAGGGACTGAGTAATTACAGCCTTCCTCTGTATGCCCTATCACAGACACATTCACAAATAATCTCTTTCTTTAGTAGCATCTTTGCCTTCTTTACAAATACTTTTAAGACATCTTCACGGGGAATTTTTCTTCAAACTGTGTTCAAAATCATCCCTCTGTTAGAAATATTTCAACAGCTTAGTACAGGCTTTAAAGACGAAAATATCTACATCAAATTTTAGAATCAAGCGAAGTTTCTTTTTGCAAAATTCAAGACAATTAAAACATGACCACTGATCAGAAAATTACGTGTCTGCAAAGATAAAACCTACACATACCTGCCACCAGAGCATCCTTAGGCCATTGGCTGAACCAATCTATAGTGCATCCAGAAATGAGAGCAGGGAACTTCATGGCTCTATTTCGGAATTTTTCACCTACTGGTGAAAAGCAAAGAACTACGTGAAGGTTCTGACGGACTCTGGTCATGAAATAGTCATACAGAGCTTCGCTGGTTGGAGGTCTTCGTGGATGCTCCTTTTTGAAGGAGGGAATGAGGTCACTAATGAGCTCATCTACTTCATCACGTGCAAATAAATTTGACACCTTTGGGAAGAAGGAAGATTTTTCATACTTTTTGAGGTGATGCAAAATACAGGATATAGCACAAGGTTCTTTTAATACACAGCATTGTAGAAAGGGACGTACATCTTGGACACTGAAGTTATTAGTACCCTCAAACTTCCTTTAAACAAGAAGTTTTAATAAAGTGATTCCATTAAACAGACTGAAAGCTAAATTGCTGTAAAAATTTAAACCCCGCCCTCCAATAGCTTTGATTCCTTCTCTTCATATTCCAATAACTTGTAGCAATTACTCTGAAACAAAACCTTGAAATAATATATAAGTAAATAAAATCAATAAAATCCACCCCATCCATTCTGGATAAAAATTTACGATAAAAAAACTAACTGTACACTAACAGTTAATTTAACAGACAATTTTTTAAAACATCAGTAATATTTCCCAAGTCTCAATTTTATTTTTTAAAGCTGTTCTCATGTCCCTTGAGATAGATTCTCTCACTCTAGCCTAGGAATTTGTAGATTTTATACACTGCATTCATTTTTAATAAAACTCTAAAGACGAAAAGGACTTGAGTTCTAGTTTTTGAAAGTGTACTCTTTGACTTATAACAAAATCTTCAAATAAATTTTGTTATTTTACTTCAGAATTATAAATTTTAAAAAGCAGAAAAATTATTGTGAGGGGGCATCTTACCTCTCCTGATGACAAAACATTGTTCAAGTATTCCAAGAAAGACTCATTTTTGATCTCATTGTCCGTAAAAAGAAAACAGGTCCCTTTGCCTTGTAGTCCTGCTGTTCTGTATAAGAGTTTCAGATCTTCCATCAAGTCTAAATTGTTGTATGATCTACAAAAACAAAAACAAAAAAATTGAGCAAATACTCATTTCTTTTTTAAAAAAGTCTTCAGACCAAAAGGGTAAAAAAACCAAGCAAATTTAAGTTAGAAACAACATCTTGAAACTTAAGGCAAAAAGGTGCTTATTTCAGATAGATCCTCTGATGAGACCTACACCAGGAAACCTTCCCACATGTGAATCTACAATTTCTTTTGCAGCCAACACACCTGCAAAAGATATAAAATATTTTCACTTCTCTAAAATGACATCTTATCTGAGTGCCAAAATTGACCTGTCCTACAGATGGTTGGGGAGGTATTCATTCTGAGGTATTCAGAAAAGGATTTATAATTTATTTTTTATCTTTTTTGAGTTATTTCAAAAGAAATCACATTGGGTTGAACAATACAAAATAAGGCAAAAATGTACTTTGAAAAGGTTGTGAAAATACTTATAATATGTAAGATCTACCAAATTAGAGGGCAGGGATAAAGATTCAACTTCCTCAGATGACAGCATTTCAAATAAGAACAAGATTCATATGCAATTCATAGGCCTTTTGGATAGACAACCACCTGAAAATATTTTCAGAAAATATTTAATGTACCACGTAGATAGCAAAAATTCACATTTATTGTAGAAAATCAAGCAAATCTAGTAAATTTCAAGGGATTTTCATGTCCTTCCACTCTATGTGATGATGATCAGACTATGTGAAGCAGGAAACGTGAGCCTGTTTTATTCACAGGAACAGTTAAAACACAAAGTACTTATTTAATTAAATTTAAGGTAATGCTCACCTTGTCAACATTATCTGGAATGTGTCATAGCCAGCTATGAAGGATGCCAGTCTTGTCAAGCTCTGCTTTCCTGAGCCACCAACCCCAACTAAGAGAGCATTTCCACGAGGAGTACGAATCACACGAGAAATCTATGTAATATACCAGTAATTTATTGCTACAATGTGTAAAAGTCACACATCCAAAAATTCTATGCTACCACATTAATACAGTCATATTAGAAATGAAGAACAAATGAAAATTTTAAGGTTTAATTAAGGGATTCTATATTACTATTAATATATTCTGTGGATGTTTGTACTTTGCAATATTTACTGTTGGCATGTCAAATAGTATAGCAACCATTTGATTTCATCACTGTGTATGTTCAGTTATCAGTAGAATTACATCTCCCACAATGTACAAGTAAACCTCAGCTGTGATTTCTTAGCGATGTGCTAGCACAGCATGAGGGATTATCAAAATTGGGAAGGAAATAATCCTTTCCCCGATACCATGACCTCTAGATAACTTTGGCAACCTGATAACCAGGTCCTTTCATTGTGACCCTGAAGACAGGATGTCCCAGACATGTTAAATTCCGGACAAAGAGTCTTCAGTATTCTCTGCAGCAGGTAATAATAATACTGCCTTTATAATGAAACTTGTTGCACTTCTCATTTATTTGACTGTAAAAATGCACAGTATCAAGTGTGAATATTTGATCACATCCCCCAATTGGATCTATGTTTCTTTCCCACTTCATTATTTATTTTTTAAATCAAAAGGCAGTAACTTCCTACTGCTCCACATTTCCCTTCATTTCAGGACTGTGAAATTTAAACAAACAGACCCTTCAGAATTCAGAGCAAAAAAACATTTCATCAGTAACTGAACTGCATACAATACTTGTCCCACTGCCCACAGCCCAAATACAATGCCATGAAACATGGATGCAGGTAGATGTTGCCTGATGCTGAGAAAACATGTCTTCAAGTACAGGAGAAAAAGTTTCTCCACAGCTCATCAGTTGCAAGTGGACAGACCCTCACTGTACCCAGAGGAGCCTACATTAAAATCCAGAGCAGCACAGAGCCAATTTCCTCTCAAAGACATATTAATACCAGCCAGCTGGTTAGCAGCTGGTTTCCTCCATACAAGCAATGATGCACAGGATTGGCTTCTGTTGTCTTTATTATCTTGAACAGTTCTTTGATGATTCCAGAATGCCATCATGTCAATAAGCAACACAGGACGCTCATTTACTTGCCTTTCCTCTGAGTTACTTTGTTCCAAGCTATTAAAAATAGTCATGCCAATTTCCTCTACTTTTAAACCTATTTATTTTACATATTGAGTGTAATGTATTTGTTATTTTCCATAGGTTAATGTTTGATAAGAAAGATAAAATCGAGTATGAAGGCTTACTCTAAGCTTCTTTATTATTTAACCAGAGAAAGAAATTTAATTTGCACAACACCTTTGCAATATTACTCATCATTTCAATAATGGCTATTAGATCTTTTCCAGGTAGAGGCACACAAACTGTAAACTGGAAACTTTGTTCTCTATTTAAGATATCGCTCAGCTTTAACTCATTCAAGTCATATTATGTCAGCTCAGATTAGGCATTACCTCAACTGTGCCTATCTCACTTTCTCTTAGACGATGTCTCAGGTCTACACAATTGTTCCTGTTTGCAAGAATTTAGAATCATAGAAATACTACCTATTCATTTTACCCAAGCAAATACTAATAAAATATTTAAGGTATTTACCATCTAGCTACCCAAAGATGATGTTGCTGATGACAGGTGGCTGTTCAGTGAAGAAGAAAAAAAAAATTACTACATCCTAAACTTACATAGTTTTGTTCCTAGGAATAAATGAGAAACTTATTGGTAAGTGTGATGATTATTTACAATTGTCCTAAATAAATCCATAGCAGAACATTTGATTTTGCAGTGAACCTTAGAAAGAAAGGGACTGATTCTTTGAAATAACAAGAATTCACCCCAAAATTTTGAAAACTGCAGATGCAATGTGTTTGTAAACTATAATTAAATTTATTTTTCATATTTATTATATTGGGGGATGCAATTAAATATTCAGTTCTTAATAATTTATTATAAGAAATACTGAAAACCTCAGTATTCAACTGAGACCATAGTGTAAAAAAAAAGGCTCTCCTTTGTATGACGCCTATTCTGTGTGAACAATCATATCAAGCTGTGCTGTGCTAAAAGTTATGGTCAGTTCCAATCCATATTCAAAAGAACTTTTAAAGTAGTGAACATACTGTGGATCTACAAAAGAATTTTGGACTACATTAATTCCTACTTGGCTGTGCATATTCCTTTAGAAGCAACCAATTATGTCTTAACCTGAATTTTATTTGACTCATTGCAAAGACAGAAAGGGCTCCCAGAAGAATTAAGAAGAAGGAAGGTTGAGATAGAATTAGAATAGCAAGCACCATGATCCCACGAAACATAAAAGACAGGTATAAAAAAATAGTTCCATCTGGTGCATTTTCTGAAAAGTTTTTAAAAGATTTTAATACCTAGCCACAGAATGACAGCAATAAATTAGCTGCTGCAGTTTCAGAAGTAATTTACCTTGATTCATGCATTCATGCATACCTCTACTCAAAGGAGAGGTGGACAAGTAAACAACAACAAATGGCAATCCAGCAAGACTGTACCTTGACTAAATGAACCATAGCATCCTCAAAGAAAACCATGTCCATTCCAGTACCACGAACATTCTCATTGTATGTATGTAAAAATTTATTTAAACGATTCTGTAGCTGATGAAATGAGGAGATTGGTTCATAGACTTTGGGAGTATCTAAATTAACATCATCTGGTTTTTCATCTAGAACAAAAAGCAAGTAATAAAACCTTAGCAGTTTAAATAATTGACAAAGGCTCAATGAGGGGACAAGTAAGTGAAGATAACTAGAAATTTCACCACCCAGAAACAGGTTTGTTATATATATTATTATATATTAGGTGTACATATGAGAGTGCTGAGTACACCCTGCCTGCAAAAAATGGTAATTTCAGCTATGTAATTTTTAAAGACAAAATGAGAAAAAAGCTAAATAACCTTCTTTCTCTATATCTGAAACTTGAGTGATAAAAAATGATACTTGTTTAGGTGATAGAAAAAAAGTAGCACCAGAGAATGAAGGTAAATAAATACTGCAGTTAAAAATTGCAAATTATCTTTTCTGTAAAAAAAAAAAAGTCTAAATTGATTAAATAATTGCACTAGAAAAAAATAATCTTGATATTAATAACTAATAATTAATGCCACAACAAAAAAATATATTCATTGTGAATTAGCATACATTTGTTTTCTTAGGTGATATGAAAGGCACAAGTCAACTCTCAAAGAAAGCAGGTAACAGTGCTGCTGCTTCACTTTTCACTCATAACCTTAATCACACTGAAAGGTGACATGCCTGCATTCATAAAAATTCTTACAGCAAATAAAATTACAGAAAAGTTGAGATTGGCAGGGACCTCTGAAGGTCATCTGGTCCAACCCCTTACTCAAGATGGGCCACATAGAGCTGGTTCCCCAAGACCATGCACAGGTGACATATGAATACCTCCAAAGACACAGATTCCACAACAATCTCCACAACCTGTACCAGACTGTCACAATAAAAAATAAAATTTAAAAAAAAAAACAAAAAAAAAAAAAGGTGACTACTGATGTTCAAGTTCTTCAATAGATTTTATCCAGTACATTTATGTCTTTCTTGCATTGGGAAGCCCAGGCCTGGACACAGAATTCCAGATGTGGCCTTACAAGTGCTGAAAAACGGGAAAGGAGTACCTTCCTTGGCCTGCTGGCTACATTTCTTCTAATGCAGTTCAGGATGTCACTATTTTTTTCTTCCTGCAAGGGTACATTGTTGGTTCATGTTTGGGTTGGTGCCAACCAGCACCTCCAGGTACATTTCTGCAAAGCTGACTTGCAGACAGGTGACCACCAGTATATACTGGAGCATGGGACCTTTGCTCCCCAGGTCCAGGACTTTTCCCTCTGTTGAACCTTATGGACTTCTTGTTAAGGTCTGTCTGGGAGGCAGAACAACCTCTGGCATATCAACCACTCCTCCTAGTTTGTGTCATCTGGTGACTGGCTTGAGGGTGCACTCTGCATCATCATCCAGACCACTGATGATAATGTTGAGGATGACTGAACCTTGTGTTGATCCCTGGGGTACACCCTTACTTGACTTCAATTAGACTTTGAGCCACTGATCACCACTGTCTGGGATTGACCATTCAGCCAATTTTCAAACCATCTCTCTTCCCATCCAGACCATTCATAAACAAATAACTGACAAATCTCATTGGAACAGTGCCAGCAGGCAGACATCAGGGCAGTTTTGGTTGGTGATTTGGATTTCCTCAAAAATAATACTAGTAAAATATTATTACAATTTTGCTTATTTACATGCATTTAGCTCAATTAGTTTCAGGATTTCATGATCTATCTATGCTACAGGATGTATTCCTCCAGTCATCCTAGATCAGATTTGCTAAATCTCTTCTAACTTGCTGAAGAAATATATAATTCAGAACATTATCTCTAATTGGTAGAATTAAAATCAATGGAATAAGTCATTCCAGTAAAAGAAATATTTCTCTAAGGCCTCATAAAGCACTAGAAGCCAGTGTGAAGGCAAGGGACAGAAAGGTGGGGGAAAAAATTCCAACCCCCAACTAAATTCTACTGTATTTAAAACAGTGTCTGTAACATTTTTCTTTTTTCAAATTTTTTTTCAAATTTCCTTTCCATCGCACCATTCTAACACTCATGCAGTTTTAAAGGAAAAAACAACAACAGAATAACAAAAATAAAACCCAAAAATGCATATATAAAACATAGTTTAAGAAAATCACATTTTACTAACCTATTCTCTCAAAATACTGGGATTATTAATTCTCTTTCAGCTGTCTTTAAATTGTGGGGTTTTTTTGCTTGAAGTCACCTTAATTTCAGAATTTTTAGCTCTATATTGCTTTTTCATATGAACACTCCCCTAGATTAAAACCTAATTAAGTCAATTGACTTCCTATTTTGACATGTAAATGCACGCGTTAAACAAAATGAGTATTCCAGGTGGAAATAAATTTCTTAAAATTGAATAAGACATTTAAACAACTTAGCAGCTGATAAGAAATTAATAGGAACTACATCTAGGAGTTAAACTGCGGTGATATTTTTACAGTTTTGAAACATTTAAAATAATTATATCATCTTAATTCTGTTCCTACAGTTTTATTATTAATGTTATAATTTTATTATTAATGTTAAAATATTATAATGTTTATATTGACAGTATAATCAAGAACAAAAACCTAAGAAAGGGCAGACTTTTCCATTATTTGGAGAGGCAGCTAGCAAAATGTATTATTTTAAAGTCTTGTTCAGTTTCAAGATTCATAATCACAAGCACTAAATAACAATGTCAAAACCAGCTGATAAAAACACCTTTGAATAGGTGGAGGGTCTTGAGATCACTAGCACCACTAACAATTCCTTTGAAGCCAAGATCTGAGTCATCATGTATTTCTCTCAGGGACAAACATATTGTACTTTTACAACACAGAGACGAAAGTATTATGCAATACTAGTATATATATTACTAATCTGAGAATAGGGCTCTTTGAAATCAATGTTAGATGTCATTTTTTATATATTTAAGAGCTTATAAATTAAGGTCCTACTCTTACCCTTCCACCATAATGGGAAACACTAAATGCCATTATAGGGACAGATGAAACAAAATTACTCTTGCTGTTCTTTTCATTTAATGCCGAAACCAAAGAGGGGGTTCTCAAGGTTCAGGATTTAGGTTAGGGCCTCAAATGTATTGAGGACAAAATACATAGCCTTTTTATTTTAAGTCCCCTGCTTTGTATATAGATGAAGTTCCATACTAAAAGGCACATTACAGGACAATTACGTTTAATCTGTCATCAGGAAGGCAAATAATTTTGACAGGCAAATCATATCCCCTTGCCTATTCTTGTCATTCCTATGATTATTGGAGTTAATCTTTACCAGTTCTTGCAGGTGCATCCCTTAAGAAGTCAACAAAGAATGCATCTGTTTCATGATTCAGCGAAGCTTTTGGATCTTCAAATTCCTCCTCAATGAGTTTTGCCACAGCTGTGTGAAACCAATTAACATCTTCTGAAGTTGTGAAACGATCAGCAATAACACATTTACATTCATGCTTCCACAGTTTTATCAGCACCTACATACAGGGAAAAAAAAAAAAAAAAAAGGTTTTTTCACAGAATCACAAAAAGAGAGTGGGTCAAGCTGAAAGGGACCACAATGTGTCCAACCTCCCTGCTTGAGCAGGGTCATCCTAGAGCACATGGCACAGAATTGCATCCAGATGGTTCTTGAATATCTTCAGTGAGGGGGTCTCCACAATCTCTCTGGGCAACCTCCATCACCCTCCCAGTAAAGTTGCTCTTCCTCATGTTCAGGTGGAACTTCCTTTGAATCAGTTTCTGCCTCTTGTCCCATTGCTTGTCCCCACTGATCAGAGCCTGTCTCTGTCCTCCTGATGCTCTCCCTTCAGATACTGGCAGACACTGATGAGGTCTCTCCTCAGTCTTCTCATTTGGAGGCTGAACAGGCCCAGCTTTCTCAGCCTCTCCTCTTGAAAGAGGTGCTCCAGTTCCTCAACTGTCTTTGCTCTCTGCCAAACATGCTCCAGGAGCTCTATGTCTCTCCTGTACTCGTTTGGCTTGCAAAGAAACTATACCAACTTTAAAGCTTTGCCTTCATTTCTTTACTTAAAAATAACATTGATATTGGAAAATAAATAGTATTTAGGGGATTCTTCAGAAGAGATACCTTGAGCTTCTTATTCTGCCCAATAGTAAATTATATTCAGTTAACTGTGGAAGAAGCCTTAATCTAACATTACAAAGTGAGGTGTATGAAGATTTTCCCAGCCTTAAAACCATATCCATACCAGTTAACATGCCTATGTATTGATAAACCACTTTTCTAAAGAGTCATTATGTAGAAAATGGGTGAAAATATAAGCATCATGGCACAAATAATTTCATGCCAAACACAGATGTCACTTCCAATGCTACAGACAAAGTAGCTAGAGAATAAAAACAAAGAAAAATATTTTGGTGTTTATATTATCCCTTTTCCAAATGCAATATACCTTTATAGCCCCTCAGTTTGGTCATAGGATTAAGAGGGAGAACCTGTCAGACTGTTAGCAGAACTGCTTTAAATCCTATACTATTGATATACAGAAATAGAAAAAAATCCAGGTACTCCTTGAAGACATTTTGTTCAGCCTACAGCACTTTGTACAAATGACACATATGTCAAGTCTCAGAACTAATATGTAAATTTATATAATAGCATTTTGACCAATTGGGTTTTTTTGCTTCAAAAGACATTAATTGAGTGTGTGTATACATATATATTATAATCTCAGTGCTCAATATTTTTCAGCTGTAGAAATTAAAATCCATTCTGAAGTTTAGATTTTAGATGCAATAGAATTCGGAATAAACAGAGATGTACGTTGTACGTGAAGCAATTATATAACCCAAATACTTAACAAATTTTCCATGGTAAACATTGCTTTTCTAGCACTACAAGTTTCAGAGCTTAAAATTCTAAATCACTTTTCCTTAAAAAATTAGAAAAGAAATTATGTTTTACTGGAAGAAAAATGGAAAATGGAAAAAAAAAATATTACTAATACTTGTTACTACTTTTCCCTTTTAAACCATAAGCCAGAAACCATTTGTTAGACAAAAATTAGGTAGTGACTGAAAGTCTCAAGACAGTAATGGAGAGGAGCTATTCATTTTTTTTTAATCAATATATGAGCATTTTTATTGGGTTAAAGTAAGTTTATTGCTTCTCACTTATTTTCTCCCTTCTTTCAGATAAACAGGCATTATTCAGTAATAGGAAAAAAACAGAAGCAAACTGTTGTGACAAAAGACGTGGGTTTTGTTATCGTTCTGAAACAAAGTTGTCATTTCAGTTGGTACTGTAAAAGCTGGACTTAAACACCTTTGCCTCAAAAAACCCACTAAAGTTGCATTTTTTTTAAGCAAACTCAAATGCCGAGATAGACTGTTCATCCTCTTTCCTACAATAATTATAACAAGGTCACTGATGTACTGCACTTACCTGTGGTTCATTGATCACTTCCGATGTAGTGTTCAGCATTCCTTGCCAAATCCTGGAGAGGTCTCGAAGGTTGAAGACATAATGAAACTTGGCTGGTGTGGGCAACATTTTTAGCTTGGTAATCTGCCACAGTCTGCGTGTCAATGGAACCAATTTGGCTACTGTTTTCTTCACATCATCTGAAAATCCCCGCTCACTACAGTAGTGCCCTTCTCCAATTACACCTGTGGAGAAAAAGATTGCCAAGTCAAAGACACATTGGCACAACATTGATCAAGAGCAATGATCATCTGATGTTTCTATTTCTTAGTTTTTTTCCAATCCCCGAAATCTGTTAAACTTCATTGAAACGGCTTTTCAGTGTTTATTCAAATCTTGATTCGGCCATTCTTAACGCCATTCTGCCACTAGCTCAATAGTTATTTAGCTTTTAATTAACTGCACATTAAAATAGTCTTCTTCTCCCCAAATAGTTTCCACTGGCCTTGAATAGCTAATCTCCTGCTGAAATCAGTATGATCCCATTCTTTGTGAAAGTCTAATCTTTAGTCACTTGTTCTTAGCAGCCGTGGCACCTGAGCAACTGTCCAGCATTGTCATTAAAACGATACCTTCATGTCATTCTTATTAAATCTGAGCATACCAAGAGTTTCAGAGAGGTGACTGGACCTGAAAAATTTACAGATTGATGGTGTTGCAGATGGAGAGAGATTACTGAAGGAAAATGTGCTGGTAAACAAATCAGAGGGGAATTAACCCTCAATTTTAACAATAATGTGTATAAATAGAAGGAAAAGGAAAAATCAACTACTATTTTTAAAAAAATGGGATGGATACAAAGCTACTTTCCCTTTACCAAAAATTTTGTCAATGGAAGAATTAGAAGGCAGAGTACAGTTGAACACCGAGAATTGTCTCTTCAGCCTCTGTGGAATATCATTGCGACCTCCCCCAGGGTGGATCATGGCAGCCAAAAACTGAATATCCACAATGTTGGTAAATTCACCAGGTTTTTCCAGGTTATACAGTCCTTTCTGTTCCATCAATTGCCTAACTATCTCATTAGTAACCTGTAAAATAACCAGGTTTTATATAAGACAATATTATACATAGAACTGAATGAAATACAAAACATATGTTTGAAAGACCTAATGAAGAGTCTAACACGATTTTGTCGCCTAACCCTCTGCTTATTTGCTTCAGGATAAAAGTGCCCTGCAAGGAATAAACACATTTGGTAAAATCTATGGATAAAAAGCTGTGGGAGTAGAGAGGTACCCTTTTTTAGAACTAAACATGCATATAACAATTTATTCTCACTTGAATACTGCATGATTTCCATTGCTCTTGGAAATACTTCTTGCTTTTAACACAAAATTTCCAGTTTCCTGTAATCAATCCCAAACTAATGCATCTTTGCATTTTGCAAATGATACAAAATATTTGTATTAAGCTTCCTATGTAACAATCACAAACATGGTTTTCAAGCTGTTATCATAGAATTACTTCCATACAAAAGAAGGAAAGATCCTTTTGCTTAGCCATAAAGGGACACCCTACATTTCTGTTTGACAAGCTGAAAAAACCCACAAAGAGTACATCCTATAGCTGTACTCTACAGAAATTCTAACATTAGTTTCCAAAACAGTGTACTTCAGAACATCTTTGTCAATAAATACAAAGATTACTTCCATTTTGTCTAAAGCAGAAAAGACACTTCTTACCTCTCAAGTTTCACAGTATTTTAATTATTTCCAGTATTTTAATTATTGCCAACGTCAGTTTGCTATCACAATTTGTGTGCCAAAAAATTCTAATTTTTAATTATAAAATAAATGTTGTAAAAAATTATTGACATTATACATGCATGCTCTAAGGAGCACTCAAACAGCTTCTTGCAGTCAGCATATTTATTTTCAATTAATTCCTGACAAATTAATGTAGGTGGGTTCTTTAAGAAGACTGCTTAAAATTAGAGTACTGCATATCAAATTTACCCTAATCTGAATGATTGAGAAGCCAATTTTACTGTGTAGCATGAAAACAAAGAAAACCTTTTGTCTTCTTTTTTCTTCTTTCATGCACTAACCTGATCTCCCCATTCATTGATTATGGGCATGTTCACATCATCAATGAAGACTGTCATCTTTTTGCCTGCAGGTGGACCATAAGTGGTGCCCATGCGCTTATCCACATAACTTTCTATTGTACGCTGTTAAAAAAGCAATTAGTAGCATAGTTACAAAGAGCACTTCATTTCATACATGATTCAGTCACTTAAACATATTGATGGTTCTGTTACATAGAATTTTACTAAGTGAGGTCTAGACAAGGCATCTGCTGGAGGTAACTGCACTAGTTCAACTGGAATGTCTGAAATCCCAAGCTATACAGCACTAGGCTGGTGTCTGCAGCAGACAACCACACCTAACAACATCACAAATCTGAATAGGTTTCAAACGTTTCTTTCCTTTTATTCATTTATCAGCAAAATTGATGATTTATAGCAATAAAGATTAAATCAAAGATGCAATTCTGGAACATCTTTCCAGCAGATATCAAAGTACTTCATAAAAGCATACATTGATAATTAAACTCACATATATAAATACACTTAAGATAATTTTGCCTAATGGTAGACTTGCCACTACTGTTCTTCTCATCATCTTTCCATTTCTCTGTTCTTCTTAAGGTCCAGTTTCTATTTACTCTATCCTATGCGAAAGTTCACTTAACCATACCTAATTGTTCTTCAGTATAAACCTAAATATCTCCATTCTTACACTATGCCTAGGCTCTTGTCTTCTTACACAACTGGTATCAGTTAGACCAAGACTTTAAGAAACTAGATTAATTTTAAAGAATATTTTGATCTAGATTGTTAACAGAGAATTGACTTAGTCTTGTATATCTCTTTCAGGGTCCTGATCATCAGACTCTCACCAATTAAATCTGCATTTCTTTTATAAAAATATGTTACTTTTTGTTTACAGTCCAATAAACAGAAGAAAATAATTCAAAGGAAATTTAGACCAAAATTACATGTTTGTATATTATATAGCTTGTTAGTAGTTTCTACTATGCTATACAGGCAGATGATAGGCGATTCATCAACCTCATAGACAGCATTGGCCCAGTATACCAGAATATTAAAAATATTCCCCAAATATATTGCCAGGAGGTTAAAGACACTTGAAATAATTCAAATTAGTAGAAATTTTGACAGGCAGTACAGCTTGGGATTTAAGCATTCATAATTGTACGTAGCGCAGCTGCACTGCATGTGTTACTTTTTTAATTAGTAATTGGAATGACTGAAACTTAAATTGCAGACAGCACACTTTTAATGACAGACTGTTGTGGGTAGCACTTATTTTACCCATGGTGTCTACTGAAATCTAACAGCTCTTCCCAGTTAGTGAGAACTGATATATTTGACACAAAAACATAAAATGATGAAGAAAATAATAGATGTGGTATTGCAGAAGTCCAAGAACAGCTCAACAGCTATTGAAAAAGTTGAAATTAACAATTTTTTTACAGAAGTGTTAAACCTTGCGTTGGAGCACTTAGACCATTTGAACAGATGCATTGTTATTGTTCAGAATCACTTTCAGAAGCATCCTCCTGGCAAATTATCAGAACATTCTGTGAACCCAAGCATCTTGTATGAGAAAATAAATCACTACTATACCTGAAAAATTAATGGGGTTGTTGCAGATGAAAAATTCAAACTCTTAGTCATGTGCCTTTCAGGGTTATATTTTGACATAAAACCTTTGATTATAACAGTCTTTGCAGTTCCTTGCTCACCAATTAGTAGGACAGCCTAGACAAAGAGAGGATCAAAATAAGATGAAACACAAGAGCTGTGTGTCTTGGCAAAGGCTCAACAGTCCCATTCAGCTTTTAAACAGAAAAGAAACTAGAAAAGTTATGTAAAGTGAACTCTTAACAAGAGACATGTAGAAGTAAAATATTTAATGTCTCATAGATTTTTGCAGGCCTGACAAGTTAAAAATATTTTCAGTTAATGGTCATGTCAGCCAGCACAATCAAACTAAGAAGGAAATGAGTTAATTAATTGAAAAAGGGTTTAATCATCTAGAGACCCAGTATCCACAAAATTTCAACTGCTTATGCGGCATAGTTTTGGTGAAGAATAGGCTTTCAAAACCTAAAGTTACAAAAATTCTGTAACTGCTCCAAGCTGGCAGAGTTCAATCAGTGGAGTCAGATATGAGCTTCCTGACCTGTACATGAAAATATTGGTTCCATTCTGAACTGATCTCAGCTGTAATTACAGTTATTTCCACTATAGAATGAAGGGCTAAGGGGAAGACAAAAAAGTCTGGAAGCAGTGACTATCCAAGAGTTCAAGCATATTTGCATGAAAGTAGCATCCACAAACACCATCTTATATCTAAAATAAAAATATAAGTTCATCCTATTCAATAACATAGTATTTCACTGCTAATCAAAAACTTTTATCATATGTACTGTTGGCAGTGCTTTGATATGAAATATAGAAAAAGTACCTTGCCCTGTTTTGCTATGGTTTCAATAAGGAAATCCATTCTCACATTGTCAACATTAGGCACAAGAATTGAGCTGTACTCTGGTGTACCACTACTGGGATATACATACTCTTCAACGTGTGTTTTCCAGTGCATCCATGTACCTAATAAGAAAGAAATAAAGTTAATTTTTTAGAAATACTAGGCATCATCACTTCCTTTATTTTCTGTTCAGTTCACTCATCTGTCTGTGCTTCTTTCTCACATACAGCAATCCCTCTCTGTGTCTTCAGACTAAAATTTATGGAATCATATAATCATAGAATCCCTCAAGTTGTATCTAAGAGGCTTACTCCTCTTTCCTACATAAATTATGACAAAGACAAGGATTATCTGTTTATGTTCACTAGACAATTCATCACCACAAAGTCCATGCAGCTTTTGTAGCAATATATCCACATTCTGACTTCTCCTGGAAACAGGGAAAAAGCTAAACCATAACACCACCAGGAAAGCATAGCCATAAAAAAAATTGCTAAGGGACACAAAAGACTTCTGAATTAATTCTCTAAAAAAAGGCACAATTTAAAAATAACTTTTAAATTTTACCCCATATCACCCTTCTGAGTTACTAACCATCAGATGCCACATAATAATCAAACATTGTCTCTTCACTGCCTTCTGGGATACAGGGAAGATCAAGCTTTACTCTTGCATGGTTTCGAAGCCAGTATTCCATTTTGCATCTGTCCTCCAGCTCTAGCAGTGCTCCTACACTCCACATGAGAGAGAAGACGTACAGCCTTTCCAAGTATTTTGGAGTCAGTTCCCCACCTTGCTCCTGAAGGATTGAGTTAGGTTTTAATTTTCAACAGGCTGAAAACTCTATTTGATAATCATTAGTAACATGAGGTTAGAAGTCATATATGAGTTCAGAGATGTCTTCAATGATCAGACAGAATCAATATAAACTGATAACAAATCACCCAAAAATAAAAAAAGGAAAACTGCCAATGCATGTTCCATGTGTTTAACTTAAACCAGTGCTTAATATCAAATCCAAATATGAGATTGTGAGAGAGGTCACATCACTACTTTCTAAAGAAATAGAAAATATTCCTTACTAACCTGCATCTCCATTGACATTCCAATCATCAAAGAATCCCTCTCTACAAAACTTTGTTACCTAAAATTATCTCCAATATGTTACGTATATGTAAAAACATTTATACTACCTACCTTAGGTGGGATAAGGCCCTGCAGCATATTAATGCTCTGCATAATCACAAAGGCTTCCAACATCTCAGTCTTGCAATGCAGAGACTGAATGCTGAAGCGGTACAAGTCTGGGAATGATGAAGAATACAGCTGACGTAGAATTTCAGCCTCTTGGAAGGAACATTTTTTCAAAAATCCCTGTTGTAAAGCATGTCAATAAAACCAATTTAGTTCGCAATGCAAGTCTCAGTAAACTCAAGTACAGTAATTCAAAAGGTTCAGGAAGCATGGAAAGTTGATTTCCTGGGGGCAGGATAGCAGAAGGGAGGGCAGTAGGGAGGGTGCAGTTAAGTTTCCCTGTCCATTGGGCAGGGTTTAATTAACAGAAGGTCAAATTTTACACAAGTATGCATAACTCCTACTGGATGTTAAAGATGAAGAGAATTGAAAAGATAAAACTGTGTTCAACAGCACAAAAATCATTCTTTTCAAATATTATTTTTAATCACAACAGTTGTGGAAGGTATCCATGAACTCTGCAGAGACACCATACAATACATACAGAAAACAAATTTGATTTAGTCTACACGTTATTTCTAACAGGTATAGAGGATAACCTGAAAGATCTGGCAAATGTACAGAAAAATCAGGCTTCCAGGGGAAGGTCTGCTGGTGTGTGTAGTGTTCTCATTGTGTATCTCAGTATCTGTAATGATGGATATACAAAACCTGAGTAAAACTACCCGTTTCTTAAGATCATAGAATAGGATGCATTCTTTAATGCCTTTAATTCAAAGTAATAACATGACTCTTGGTGTTACCTTGAAGTTTTATCTCATCTGCAGGGTAGAATATTTCTTATTTATATCCCATAGGTTTATTTCTTACATAAAATTCAAACACCAGCAAAAGCACTGGCAGGTTCTTCCCCAAAACTCAAAGAAAAAAAAAAAGGAATAAATTGAAATAAAATAAATTTGCTTTAAACATAGGATGTTTTTCTCTTGTTGCAGCAGTTCAAACTAGAACAGACTTCTCAGTGAGCTCCTGGAGTCTCCATCTCAAAACTGAACAGGACACAGACCTTAGCATCCTCCTCTAGCTTGACTTGACTAATGTTTTGTTCAACAACATTATCTCTTCCAAGATCAACTATATTGTGTTTCTATGATTCTTACTACTACCTTCATAATATTTTGAAATTCTGCTTTTACTTCCCAAATAAAGCAACGTTTGGGACTGATTACAAATTATATATATATATATATATATAAACCTTTCTAGAAATGAGTAAGTGGAAAACAAAGTGACAAAAATTAAAAGGCAGAAGTACTAAAAACAGATATCCAAAAATTTACTGATTGTTCAAAAAATATTAGGAGTAAGTAGAAAATCTTATATTCTTTTGCTTTGGTGGAGGTTGATGAGTAATAAATCAAATTCACTTTGCAAAATCTGCTTCAGAAGCACATTACACAAGAACAACAACATGATAGGTTTGAGAACTATTTCACTTAACTCAGAAGTTCCATATGTCATAATAATGCACCCCAGTAGGCAGCTATATTTAGTTGTTTGCAAATTATAAGGATTGAAAAATATAAACATATACAACAATTTCCTAAGTTCTCCCTATTTGTCTTTAAGTATTTTTTAAGTTATTCTGAAATATCAACAAATACTATGTTTCATTCAGTATCTAGGAATTAACAAGGTTAACATCTAACATCTACCCTGACGTGTTGTAATATGCAGTATATTGCATTACAAAATAGATTTAAAGGGAACTATACTGAAAAAGCCATCAAGATATTTATGATGTAAGACAAAAAGAAGCTATTGGATCAAATTATAAATAGCTATAGGCTATAATTCTATAGCCTATTTTTTCAAGAGGGAAAAGAAGGGAAGTTGAAAATATCACTTCATGGTGAAATGAACATAATTTGGTTTATGTAATCTGAAATTAAAAAAGGTTTATTTTCTTTAGCTTGTTTCTATCACCAAAATATATTAAAACCATAAGATTATGGATTAAGGAAAACTAGTTTCATACAACACTTCAACACAATTAAATTTATCCTTCATCTCACTTTAAAGTGAGAAGGTAAATCACGAGTGATGCAAAATAAAACACTTTTCTTCCTGCTGTCTTTGCAGCTGAATCTTTAGCACAATTTTAACATCCAAGAAGGGGTTGTCTGCGTACTAAGCAATGCAAGGAGGCAGAACTGTGAGAACCTAACAACAGTAAGCTCTATAAAGTGTTACAAGCACAGAAAAGAACAACATAGGTGAAACAGGGGAGCCACTGTCCTAGATGCATAACTTGTGCTTTCCCAAGTATCCACATTAATTTAAAAAATGAAAAAAAAAAAAAAGTAAAGATTGACAGGAACATACATCAACACTTGTGTTGACTGCATGTATTTGCATTGGTTAAACTGAAGTTTTACCAGCCAATTTTTTTAGGAAACTTGTTAAACCCTTTTTTTCATAATAAGACTACAAATATTTTGGACTTGGCAAGGGAACTCAACAAATTAGCGATGATTATCAAGTATTGCAGAGAGCTGTGACTGAACAGACAGTTCCAAGCTTCAGACACTACTAGAAAAATATAGTATCAGTCCTCTGCAGCAACCCTTAGCTCTTCACAAGCAGCAAACCTTCAAGTTTGCAACAAGTCAACAGGACATGGGTGCTTCTGACACAGGAAAGAACATCTGATGACAACCCCACTTCTTTTCCTCATAATGGGTTAAGGCTAAGCAGGATTCTGGTGCCTTCCCTAGTGGGTCTTGCTGCTCCTCGTCTCTTTTCAAGGCATTATACCTGACCTGCCATTTCAGGTCCACAAGTGGAAAAGAAACCTTGTGTCAATTGCCAGAAATCACAAGTTTAGAGCCTTCCTCACCTTGGTAATTTGTGTTCACCAAAACACATTCCCTGGCTTCACTTTTCCCAGAGAGGCTCCACTGTCTCCAGTCCTGAAGAGGCACCAGGAACTACCTGGCACTCAGGGCTTGACTACAGCATACTGTTTCTTTTATTTCTGTCTGGGCTGAAACCTCTAAATTGCTAAGGACAGTGGTTCTAGGCAGTGCCACAAGCCAATTTTCCTCCGTTGCCAGACAAATCAGGGGTTTAGGGACAAAGAATCTGGTTATAAACAAGCAAGCTATATAAAACTTACAAGCATGAGAACTTCTACAAGTTAAAAAAATAAGAAAGCTGAGACTAAAACAGAATAATCACTACAAAAGGCTGACATCTGAAAGTTAAAGTGAGGCAAATCCTTTTCACAGTTGCATTTTCCATTGGTATCCTATTTGATTTGGAAAATAAAATGACTGAATGAGACTGTGAAACATTAATCTTAAAAAATATTTTTGAAAATTTGACTTGTGATACATTCTAGAAAGGAAGATAGTAAAATTTAGTCTCTTAGCTCATAGCTGCCAATAAAGTTTTGTTCTTTGAGCCTGGAAAGCAAGGGGACAAATATACTGCAAAACACCTGGATGGTGTTCCAATTCCATAAACAGGAAATAATTCCTATCTTAAAATTAAAGTTTAAAACCCATATAAAGGAATTAAATTTGGGATTATACTGAAATATACAAAATATAATTTAGGTTTCAGGGGAAAGTAATTAAGTAATTATCTGTATGGTCACAGCAATCAATATCTTAGCCACACAGAAGAAAGTTTTCATTTTTGATACTCAGGAGACAGTCCATGATTTATCACAGCAAAATAATGTCTAGAAAAGGAGAAATGCAGAGGAAAAAAACCTACTATTTATTTTATTTTTTAAAGTGTTAATCCTGAGTTGTGTACTTTACTGATAAATTTCTAAGGCAATATAGGGCTTAAGGGTAAAAAAGTGATAAACCAACTTCTGTTAACTATTATTGTCTCTTGTTTTCTTAAAAGAAAAGAAAACTGGAATTAAATGTTGATATATTACTATGGAACATTAGGTAGATTCTTGGGAACTCTCACAATTTATCTTTACCAAGATTTTTGTTACATGAAAAAAATTAGTATGCTCAAGTCTCAGAATTTGTCATTCAACTATATTGTTACGGGCATTCTGTCAAGATTAGGATTTATTTTTACTGGGTTTTGGAAGATTAAAAATGACACATAAAAAAAACCACTTTATAAATCACTTTGATATTTCAATGTGTTATATGCTGTTTTTTTACTCTAAAACACACCTGAAACATGTTCTGTTTTTATGAATTATTCATGCCAGAGAGACAGTAAGTACTGTCTGGTTCTTCAGATACTTTGCTTCTAGGAATGTTAACAGACAACCAAGTAACAACATCAATTTTAAAATTACATGCTTTGATGCTGCATTGACTTTACTTCTGGTTCTAAATCCCAGCTGCAATAAATTTTAAGAAATATCAAGAGAATTTATATTTTCTTGAGAATTTCAAGTTCCCTGAATCAACTTTACTCTTTTTTCCTCCTTGGTCTGAAGCTGTACTGTGGGCTACCAGGCAGTTAGTGCTTTAAAAACTGAATTGACCTTCAATTGCATAAAATATTTTTAATTACAAATTTGTCCCAAAGTAAAATAGTCATATTTTTAAAGGTGCAATATGTTAACTATGTTCCTTAAAAAAATTACTCATTCCTGTATAAACTACCAGAAACATTGCTATTTTAAGTGCTGACCTAGAAGTTTATACAGAGTAAAAAGGATTTCATAGCAAAAGGCACAAAAATAGGTGAGTAACAAGAGTGAAGTGTTGAAGAAGTAACCAGTAAAACTTCAGTACATATACAGACACTTAGCTGTCGTACCTCAAGGACAGGACTCCATGTGAGAACTGATGAACTCATGAACACCATCCCATTTCTTGAAACTGTTGCTGGAGAAGCATTATCAATATTATGAGGCTCAAAGACTATTTTGCAATTTGGTGCCATAGGTATCCGATCACCATTTGCTAGTGTTAGAGTTTTGTTGTCATCCAGGACAGAATTAAGGTTCTCAATCCAAATAGCATCAACTGGACCATCAAGAACTATCCAGATGTGGTCACCTATAATCCAACATAACAGATAAAAAGGCCTATGGATGAAGTGTGAGTTTCTTTCCTGGACCATTTTCTTGTGTCTGCAAACAAATTTGTAACTAATTCTGAATTCATTCATATAGCTACAATCTCAGCTTTTAATACAATTACCATTTCCATCACTCAATTTCATTTGGGTACTTCATTTTGTCACCTATTGATAATAATTATCCATTCTTCAGTGAATAAAGTGCCATTGGCGTAAGTCACCGGTTTTTTATACTCAGAAAGTGTTTTAAGGATCCAGTCTTCAAGTCAGTAACAAATTAGTTTTATTTCAAGTTACATAAAACAGCATAAAGATAACAACTGCAGATATATTTAAATTTAAACACCATTAGTTTCCAATGAGTTTTATAAATGTAGTAAGATTAAGTGAAAGGAACACTTGAAAAATCCCTCTTTCAAAAAGCATGCACTCTGTCATAAGTAAAAGAGGCCCATTAGGGGAAGATTCTTGTCATTTGTTCTGTCCCAAAACTTGATCCAGCTTCCTTTTAATTTTTTTCATTGCTTCCCATTTACTAACAGAAAGGTATTTTAAAGCCTGCCTCTGTTTCCTAGGAGGGTAGGAGTCTGTCCTGCTTGCCTTACTTGGGTACAGAGCAAGAGCCCCTGGCTGGAAAGAGATCCCACCTTGGCTTCTGGTTGCCCCTGCTTAGGGAGCAGCACTGTGCATTGCTAGACAGCTTTTTAGCCAGAGATGGTCCAGCTGCCTGCAGTGGTGCTTATTACCAAGGTCTAGGTGGCTTGGAGTTTTCCTAGCATTGAAACAAGGAGATATGAAACAGATGATAAACTTTTTATATGTGGAGGGTTTTTATAGCTACAGTGCAGGCATCTCAAGCATGAGATGGTCTGGAATCTGACACATAAAGAACACTTACAGAGTAAATCTGAGGAAGTCATATGAGTGTGCTAATATATATTTCATCTTGAAGGAAAAGATAAAAAAATCAATAATTAATGCTATGCTACATTCTCAAGGGCGTGACATTTCTAGATTTAAAATGAGCCTACCAAAATTAAATTGAAAAGCATTTTCTATTCTAAAAGTATCTGTATTTCTGAAGACTATGATTTTTTGTATGAAAATAGTGCAACAAGTGTTAGGATTTTCTTTCATTTCTCTTTTAAGGCATAATGATAAGATTGCATACTAATTTTCAAACAAAAAAAGAAAGAAACCATTTAGCATCAAACTATCAAGGCCACTCTTTGAGTTAATATAGCAGTCTAAGAATATATGTCAGCATAACTTTAGGCAGAAATTGGCTGCCTAAATAGAATTATCTAGTGCCATTTGAGATGGACATAACTGATGAGATTTATTTCCTTTTAGTATGGCAGCTGGGGAAATCCTGACAGCATCAAAACTTTATAGGATACCACTACTGGGGCAGCTGACTTTTACCTACCACTTTCGTTCCATATGAGGGCCTAATATCCAATAGAGAGAATTCACTAAACGCAGTGAAGTAGTATTTGTTACATTATACTGTTTGAACATTAAATATTCAGAACAGAGACTGTAATTCCAGAAATTTGCCAATGCTTCCATGTAAGAAAAAAATCTGCTAATGTGCTTTATAAAGTTTTCCTGAAGGTTGAGTTTTTTCCTGTTTTATTTTGAATGGTAGTCTTTTTCATTATACCTGTATTGGGTCTGGCTGAGCTAGAGTTCCTTTCTCCACAGCAGCCCTAAACAGTGCTGTGCTCTGTGGTGGCTGGAAAGGTGTTGATACCAAACCAGAGTTTGGGTACTGCTGAGCAGCACAGGCACAGCATCAGCGCTGTCTCTCAGCATTCCCCAAACCAAGGGGCTGGGGGCAAGCAAGATCCTTGGGAGGGGACACAACCAGGCCAGCTGACCCAAATTAGCCAAAGGGATATTCCATGCCATATGACATCTACTCAGATATAAAGCTAAGGAAAGGCAGAGGGTGGGGCATCTGTTATTTACAATGTTTGCTTTCCAGAGCAATCTCTATGTGCACTGAAGCCCTGCTTCCTGGGAAGTGGCTGAACATTGCTTGCAGATGGGAAGTAGAGAATAATTTTTTTTTTCTCTTTGCTTGTGCTCATGCAAATTTTTGCTTTTATTTTAGTAAACTGCCTTATCTCAACCTACAAGTTGTTTTCCATTTATTTTCTCTCCCCTGTCCAGCTGGGCAAAGGAGTGGTAATTCAACTTGGTTGGCACCTGGGGGTCCAGGTCAACCCACCAAAATACCTTTCTTTGCTCTTAGAGTTTTTCTCCAGAGTGTTGAAAATATTCCATCTGTCCAATCATTTGTTGCCACATCAAGGCGTCCAAACATTTGTGGAGCAGTTATAGCTTTAGGATTCATTCTCATTTCACGATGTGGCTGTCCACAATCTAGGAAGGTAGACCACCAGTTAGTTTTTACATTTCTTTTCAGCAGTAAGAGAACTTTGACAAATTCAAACTCATTACACCCAAATGTATGCATTAATATGCATTCATAAGTATAAGAATGTCTGTATTTACTTGAAAAATTTCTCTTGCTATACAAAACACACTAATTGGAGACATCAAAGAAAGTTGAATGAAGTTCAGAAACTTTTGAATATTCAATTCACATTTCATAGCTTTATTGGAAACAGAAAAGCAGCACAATGAAATTTATTCAAGGTTTAGTTTAATATTTTGAAGGCTTATAAAATAATAGAGCTTTTAAACATTTTGTTTGGATGCGCATTTTTAAAACCCAATTAATAAATACCAGACAGATGATTGATTATTTTGCCCTTCTGTGCACTTGCATACATCTTACAGTGGGTAAAGTATACAATATTGGCATATTCTTGTGAATTCTCTTAGACAAATTTTATCTAGCCATACCATGACATGACCTTTATTTTTTTAGCTCATTAGCAACAGCTTAAAAGCTACTTTGTCAGGCATCTTTTAAAAAACCCAATATTATATGCAACCAGGAGCCAGTAGTAAGATGTTGAAAGGAAGAGCTGAAAAAATTACTTATTTAAAAAAAAAACAACTTAATTATAATCAGATTTCCCTAATATGTAAGACAGAAGCCTGACAGATCATGTAGTTTAACATTTCATGGTTGTGTGAGAAGATCAGATTTGTAAAAAGTAATGAGATGGCTTTATTTTGGTAGGAGTTCACCTCTCACTGCTAGGAAAAAAAGATAAGAAAACAGTGCAATGCAACTTTGTTCTTTCTGCTTTTTTTCCTAAATGGAACACTCATTTCCACTGTAATGTAGAGCTTACAGTGTTTCTTAAGCACAGTGCAATACTGCGTATATGAGAGACTTGCTGAACTATTTTTTACACAAATTATTCACTTCTGGAAAATCATATAAGCAACTTGTGAAACGGGGTAACACAGGTTTACCTCAAAAGAGATGTTTTTCTCCCCAAGCTATGACCTTTTATTTTAATAAGATCAAGCAGACATTCTTCAACTAATATCTTTGTTTAGAAATACAGATGACAAAAAAACCACACACACAGTCGTCAAGCCTCCAGGCAGGACACAAAATTCATACCCTTGAAGATTTTGTCACTGTCTGAACCAGGAATTTATGATTATAAAACCAATTATTTTATATTGCAAAGACCCTCTATTGTGCATTGTGTTCAAAAATAGCTAAATACTTATGATTAGCAAATGGCTTCAGCACTACTTCAGCAAAAGCCAGGAGATGCTTTAATCACTTGTCTGAGCTGCCTATCTAGACTGTGTTCCTCTTTCTTAGCTCATCTAGAACAAGAACTTCTGATAAGTATGATAATACAGGAAAAAGGACATGAAGTATATGGCTTTGAATATCAGGTATTTTGAACTACTAGAATAATTAGTAGAATAATATCTCAACACACAAACTCATTCTTGCAGTAATACGTTCTCACAGTGTAGCAATTGAGGTTTTCTGAGAAAAAACAATGTGGTTTAAAGTTTACAGTGTAACAGTTCAGTAACAGCTTACAATACAAGTAACCATACCTGTCATTGCCTTCATTAGGGTGTGGATGCAAGTTGTTTTTCCTGCACCACTAGGCCCTAGAGTCATCAATCCATGCCTTACTCTCTGGGTTTCAAAAAGTTGGATAACTTTCAGTTTCCAAGGAGGATGACAAACAAGGCCAGATTCCTCCACCTAAGAGACAGGGACAGAAAACCAGATAACTATTATTTTTAGAGCAAAAACATATTGATGGCTTTAGACATAGAGAGATAAATAGATATAGATATATCATCAGCAGATTACTACACTCTTTGTAAAGACTTCATGTATATCAAAAAAACCCTGTTGGATAAAGAAGATATATTTGGTATTCAAATATGTATTCAGAAAAATAAGGTAAACCAGCCTCTATGTACATTATAATCTATCTAATATATAAATCTATAATGTATCTATTATATATATACATTATATTCTTAAGTTGGGCCTACTGAAGTATTAAAAACACCTAATAGGAAATTATAGAGATATAATTTTAAGAAAATCTTTTTTCAAATTAATATTCTAATTTTTAGGGCTAATATTAAATCCTGGGTCACATAAGATAAACCTATATACATGTATTTTTCAAACTGGACCCCAGTAACCATGACTCAAGAAAACCACAGGACACTATAATCCCAACTCAGTGACCTCCTGAAGAATAAGCTTAATATTCATAATACAGTGGTAAAGAATTATGGGAAAGCTTACGCTTACTCTAAACAGTAAAATACAATATTGCCAGCTAGATAGACTCCACAACAATGATCATCTTAGATGTCACATGACACCTAAGAAAACATGACAGCTATGCCAAAGCACCACAAGAAGCATCACCTGTTTGTCAATGGCTGCTTCAAGTTCAGGATAGCCTGCTTTATCAAGCTGGATATCTGGAAATAGATCTTCAATTAGACTCAGAAATAAGGGTTCATCTTCATCAATCTAGTGAAAATCAGGAAAAAAATTCCACACAGATTAAAACCTGTTCTATTTATTTTATCAGCTTAAAAAAAACAATCCCTGAGGTCTGAAGACCTAAAGAAATACCTGAGAACATAAGGAACCATCTTTAAAATTCCTCTAGTCACTAAACATTAGAAGTATAAAGAGATCATGTGATGCCTCTATTAGTCAAAATAAACCACTAACATGAAGATTGAGTTTTGTTATAGTAGATTTTAGAAATAACATTAAGAAAATTATTTGTCTATTTTATTTGGTGTAAAAAAATTATGCATCGCAGCAACAGAAGAGGGTTGTTAGCTATTTAGACAGGTGAGATGGTACTCATTACTATGAATAACAGATTCTTTCAAAAGAGCGGCTGAATATTTAAGCACAAAGTTTCTAAAGAAGGAACTGCATAGGCATCTATTTTTTTTCATTTATTTTGAAAGGTAGCAGGGAAAATATGGGAAAAAACCCTGAACAATTCAAAGTCCAACCCATGTAGGAAGCCAAGCAACAGACAGCTCACTCCCTCCTCAGCCCCACACAGGGTACTAAAAGAAATTTCTCTATTCCAGTCAAAATCTTCCACTCCAAGAATGAAACATTCCAAGGTCACAAACAATCTTCTAGTGATCATGTAGCTCCAAAGTGCAGTTTAAATTATTTATCAGGCCCTCAGAACTTACTAGTTTAGACAGGTTCATATCTCTCAGCACACGCATGACAATGGTAGATTCGGTATCTGTGGGATTTGCTCTTTTTGCTGCTCCCAGTGTACGCAGCACAGACAATATATTCCGCAAGCCAAAATCATAATGCACCTAGAAGATATGTGAAGTTTGGGAAAATTTTCCCTAAGTTAATAGGGGTGAGATGGTTCTTATTTACTATTTAAGACATGGATGGATATGTAGGAGAGATGGTGCATGGGTTTCAAATGCCTCCAAACATCCATCAACTATGCTTTGGCTGTGTGAATATGGGCAACTTCACTTTCCAAATCTCCTACCATCTATTAAAATCTAAGGTGCAACAGAAAAAAGAAAATGTAATCATAAGTCATTGAATCAAGAAAGGTTCCCAAGGACTACTGAGAAATACTTTATCAGCATTATTTTGAATTCTCTGGGGCAGTTGGGAACTGAGAAGCATCTATACAAGCACAGGCAGCATAAACCAAATGCTTCTCAACACCTGCTGTAAGACCAACAAAGGCTATAATAAAGCCTTTATTTGTCTCAGCCAACACCACTTATTAAAGCTAAATCTTTATAATTAGCAGTGTTCTGAATGAAAGCCCCATCCTTGCACCAACAACCTGAAGCAGGATTTAATCCTCCAGGGACAGCAGAGGGCTGCATTACTGAACTGTTCTTAGCTTATTTAGTGAACATGAATCTTTCCTTACTCTTCACTTGAATATTTTGTGACTTCATAGATAGTTTTTCCCTAAAATAATCAGGTTGCATCATATGAATATAATCACCTGCTTCGACAGTTGTTCTTCACACAGCTTGTACAGTGTAAAGAATTTCCTTGCCAACACAACATTAGCAATGAAACCACAACTAGCCAATTTAACACGGATTATGATTTGACGATCAGGAACCATCATAGCCACTGAACGAAAATTAATCTTCAAGTTTTCAGGAAGTTCTTGCCGTCCAGCATATCCTGGATTCTGGAGAGGAAAAACAGGTGTTGAAGTTGACTGCACCTTGCACAAACAGAAGAATCAGCAAAAGAGTGGGCCAACTTGGCAGGTAAAAATAATTTGTTGGCTTTAAGTTACATGTCAAAATTAACTGTCATGCAGACTTACCATCATATCTCTACAGAATTTTTGCCTCTTTTATATCCATGAGATATGAAAAATGTTCCACCTAAGCATTTCAAATCTGAGTTTGTCTTGTAGGTCTTATTTTTACTGGCTACTCCTACCTATATCTCTATGGCAATTTTTCTGTAATTGTAGCAAAAAGCATATTTTGGGAGCCAGAACTTGGCATTTGGAAGCAATCTGAAATTGAGATAACTTGTATTTATGGTGCTGCCTGAATTTGTTAGTTGCATGTACTTGACATCATTGAAACAAGAACCTGTAAACTGTGTTTACAGCAATGCTCAATGTTCTCAAACTATCAGAGTTAGTTCAAAGAACTGAATGACATAAGAGTTAGCAAATACACTTGACATACCAAGGTAGACTTAATTATTCTACAGTCATCACTGGTATATTAGAAACTTACTGAATACTTACCATAGTAAGAAAGATGCCAAATTCTGGGTTCATTTCTACATTGTCTCCATCAGTAAAAATAAACCTTTTTTTACGTTTCTTCTTACACGTCAGCACAATTGCTATTTGCTGTGCAGCTACTGATAGCACTGGTAAATCAATACGATTGAATTCATCAAAGCAACCCCAGGAGCCAGACTGAGCAAGACCTTCAAAGAGAAGAACAACTAAGCATATGACCATTATGTTTTTAACCCTTTTCTGGTGCAATTCACAAATGAAAAATTGGGTAATCTACCTAGGGGCGGGACGGGGGTGGAGGGGAAGTGTTTCTTTTTGAGGGCTTGAAAAGTAACACAGAGAAAAGTTTTAATTCCTTTTCAAGTAAGAAAATACAAGTTCAAAAGGCTGTAAAATTTTCTAGGATACAATGTTCTTTGATTTCTTCTCCTTTTCTTTTATCTTGAATGTTTTCCTCTCCCTCTTTACCCCTCTAAAAAAAATTCCTGCAGTAATTCTATGAAAATGTGACAGGTTATCAACAGCTTATTGCATATATTAAAATTAACAATACAGTTGCATTCACTGGTAAAGAAGCTGGAGGTCAGTCTATGTCAAAACTGCATTTTTCCTTGGATTTTTTGGGGGAAAAACCTCAAAATCATAGATATAGTCTGTTGCAACAATACAAAAGTCAAGAAACTCCATTTGATGTCTAATTTGACATCTACCATGACTGACAGGTATCAATTTCAGATGCCTAAAAAATGTCACCTGCACCTATCTTTAGTGAGCTCTACCAATTGCTTTTAACATTTATAGGATTATCCATGTATTTCCTTCTACTGATAGAAACTTCAGTATTTGAATGAGAAAAAAAAATGAAATCAAAATTCAGCATGTCCCACCAGTTCAGCAATAAATTTCTCAGCATTTTCTCTTCATTGAGGCAGACCTTCTTGTGACTTTAAGTCATTTTAAGTTACTTTATCTACCCTTTCATAACTGTGTCCTGTTTTCAGATATTTCTATTTCTTGAAGACAGTGCTGCAACTGTATTTTATACTCATAACAAGATAATAATTACTTGCATTTATTAAAAGGCTGAAACCATCTGCCACCATCAACCTTGTTTCATATAGATGTCTTATAATTTGAAACTTTCACATAGTTCATAAAAATCCTATAATTTCATAATATAAAGGACTGACTTACAAAGGACTCATGGGGATTAAGAAGTATAACTCCTGACTCCACAAAGATGTATCTAAAAGTTAAACCATATGTATAAGATAGTTGTCTAAGCATAATTTGGACACTAACAGGCTTGAGACTCCAATGACTTCCTTGGAGGGTTTGTTCCAGTGTTTGACCACACTCTCAGTGAATACCTAGCTTGAATTTCACCTGATACAGCTTCAAGCCATGCCCCCATGTCCTATTATCAGATACCAGAGAGATCAGCACCTTCATCTCCACACCCCCTCATGAGGAAGTTATAAACAGCAATGAGGGTAGCCCTTGGTTTCTCTCTCTCAAAGCAAAACAAACATAATATATTCAGCTGTTCCTCTTAAGTCATGTCCTCTAGCTCTTTCACCATCTTTTTTTGCTATCATTTGGATACATTCCAGTAATTTTTTATCCTGTTTTATTGTTGACTCCAGAACTGCAAGAGTACTTGAGATGAGGCTACTCCAAAGCTGAGTACAGTGGAACAATCACTTTCTCTGCCCAGTTAGTTATACTGTGCTTTGTGCACCCCAGAAAACAATTGACTGTTTGGCCAACAGCTTACCTTTGAGTCCACATCTTACCTTTGAAGATCCTCCCAAGTCCTCGGAAATCCATCTGGTCTGAACAGTTGAAGACCACTACATATTTTCCAAGGCACCGTCCCATATCTTTCACAGTTTCAGTTTTTCCAGTTCCTGCAGGTCCCACAGGTGCTCCACCCATGTTCATGCCCAAAGCCTGAGCCAAAGTGATGTAACATCTAAAAGGAAACAACCAATCAGGCTGCAGCGGATGGATTTCTGTATAGTGCCAGAGGAAATTATACAAGGTCTGATTTAAGGAAAAATTCCACAAATTCCACAAATTACAATTTGGATCAGTAAGAACAAAACCCCTTCACTCAGTCTCTGAAGCAGGGAATATTAAGGTTCATTTTATCACACAAAATGAAGAACAGATAAACCTCAATTATCAGCAATCTGAAAGATCACAAGAAGGGAAGAAAGCAGATACAGACTTGCTGCCTAATCTTAGTTTGATAGCTTGGATATTGAGTTATTTTATCTGGAGTAGTTTTGAAATACACTATACTGTGGAGTACAATAATGAAAGACACCTAACCTTTCATTTTTCCTCCATCTTTAAAATTTGATCACACAGTGCATCCCATTTTCATAAAAGAAACATCTATGCATAATGCAGCAAAACACCAGCTAATAATTATATAACAAGACTAGCTCTAGAACTTTTTGTATGAAACAGTTATAAAAAAAGCAAACCAAAAATGTCCATATTTTGCCAATGATAAGTGATAAAGCATTCTTCATGCTATTTGAATGAGACAGGTAGATCTCTCTGTTAATAGGATTGCAATTCTTTCAACATCCTTTTAGATCAAAGATCTCCAAACTGCTGCAGTTGAATAAAAGTTTTTCTTCTTATCTGTTCTTCCTCAGCTCTTTTCACTAGCAGGTCTGTAAACAACTACTTTTGTCAGGTATCTCTACATGTTTTATCTGTTGGATATATCAGATCCTCAGGTATGTTGGCTTCACATACATAAGTATGAACATCTGATACATCATGTGTGGGGGGACCAATACAAGTATGTGGCAGAAAATAAATTGGAAATTATTCACATTATAGGGCACAGAAACAAAAATTTTGAAGCATTCCATATGAAATTACTGACTTTGAAAAGACATAAACTCTTCAGAAATCAATGTTGCTTCCAACAGGAATGACTAAATTGCTCTTGTAAAAGCCGAGGTTTGGCAGCAAAGAATAAAGGAATAAAATTAGTCTTTTTCACCTGTCTGTAAGAGGTGTTATGACAAGCCTGTCAGTACAGCCCAAGAATTCATTCTGGTATGTGAAGCTCACATCAGTGATCTTAATCACCATTTTATCAGAGTCTTCATTAAAATAAAATCTACATTGTTTCAGCCACTCAAAGTCCATAGGGCTCTTGATATGCATGCAGCACTAAGAAGAGAGGGAAGACAAAGCTGTGGAATTCATGGTTAACATTTACTTTCACATTTGTGTTATGGTATCTGAGTAGTAGATGCAAAGGTAGCACTGCAAACATAATGAAAGGCATAAAGCTAATAACAAAAGAATAGTGGAGAACCTATCTGGATTTTTACCACAAAAATTGCTAATGTATTATTGCTCAATTACATACTTAGCAGAAAAACTTCAGGCTTTAGACAAATGCATCAAAATTCTAAATACAATTGAACAGTCCATAAGCCTCAAACAAGACTCATTTCAGTTTAACCTTAAAATTGCCATTCCTTTTAGTCCTCTCTACCACTTTAGTTTTACATGAGTCAGAAGTATATAATGTGATATTTGATTTTATAAACTGCTATAAGAATTGTATGAAACCACATGCATATTGGGGAAAAAGATATTTCAAAGCAGTGTCATGGTGCTGGTACAATCTAAGGAATTCAACAGAGCTGAAAATAGATCACAGTTCCTCTATTGATTATTAAAAAAGGATTTTAAAAAAAGTCAGTTTGTATCTAAAAATTACACTTTACATAGAATGATTATAACTTGAAACAAATGATTCTACAACAAAAAGATAAGTGCCTTCCTATCAATAATGGGACAAAACTCAATAGTTCTTTTCTTGGACAGCCTAATTTCAGAATCAGGTCCAGGACTTCCTATAGGTAAAAAGGCAGACTAGCTTTAAGTTTGATTAAGCTAAATGCTTTCATTTTCCTTATTTTAACACCCTGTGTCAGCATGAGAAGGTGTAAAGTGAATAAAGAAATCCCTAAGTAATAATTAGGTATGCTATTGAAACTCGAACAGAGAGGATATCATCTTCAACCAGCTGTACTATAACTCTATATTCATTTTATTTACTTGTAGAAATCCATAATACAGTCCATAAAAAAAAAAAAAGGACAATTACTTGTAAAAAATACGTGAGGAAAAAGAAGTCGCTCACTGATCACACAACAGAGGTGTTTAACTTAGCGGGCCAACATGAAACATTGCAAAATTCTGCTATTTCTTAGGGAGAGGGAAACCAAATGAACTACTCAAAAGGAAACTAAGACAACATGGTTGAAGCAATGTCAGCATTTTTATAATATTCCAGAATACATAATCATTACAGTCATTATATTAAATGTTTCTCTTATGAGGCAGAAGTTAATAGTTATCATAATATTTTTTTATCATTTCATATTATGTGGAAAACCCATCATAATTCAATGTTAATTTTTTAAGACTTACAAGACCATCAAAAATGTCCCTCTGATGCACATGAATAGTGATTAACGTCTCATATTTAACTCGCTCAACTGGACTAAGGTCTTTTGTTGTCATATCTATCAACACGTTCAGAAGATCCAGGAAAAACTGATTTGTCTTGCGCATCACTCTTTTATCCTGCTTGGCAAGAGTCAAAGCTTCTTCTGAGTCTCTTGTCCAAATCATCTGGATCCCCAATAACCCAACCTTAGGAAACACAGAAGTATATGCTTCATAATCTTTTCTCTTTCACCTAAAATCTACATTCAATGACTGAAAAAAATGAAAGAAATGGTTCTCCTACTATATACTATATGTATAAAATTATTTTCCATGCATTCATACAGAGGTCATGCTTTTTGTGTCCCAACTGCCTCCATAAATACACAGTTAAGCCTATACTTCAGTCTTGCAGATACTGCCTACAGTGCATTGCTTATACAACTGCTCAATATAATTTACAGTGTATATAAAAATACTATATGTAACAAATATACTTTATATAAATAATAACTGACCAGTGAATAATTAGTGCTTCAATTTGAAATATTTTTCTAGTAATTCACAAAGTCTTTATTGCATCTCCAACAACATTCCTGATCACAAATGAAGTTTCTACTAAAAAATAATTTTCTCTCAACACTACCCTCAGTTTCAAATCTTTAGCAATACATACCATTATCCTGAATATATGAACAAACACACAATTTTACTACTTTTCCTCCAGTATTAAGCTTATAAAAAAATAGTGTCAACTTCATTACTCTAATTTATTGCACTCAGCATACTTTTTAAACAGGAGCTTTAGGGTAAGTTACGTCCTTTTGGTTTCAGCTATGTGAAGCTGAAACATGAAAGACTGAGACATTTCAAATAAAATTTAACCTAGTTTTGTATTTAACACTGGCTGTAGCTTTGAATGCAAAGACAAGGAAAAAAACTGTCAATAATTCTTCATTCATTTAACAATGACATTACCTGGGCTGGATAAGTAGAAAGAAATTCAGTAATCTGGAAACTTGTTTCCTGGATGTCCATAGCTGCTTGGCGAATAACTTGATGCAGTGATAGCTGGGATTCCTTCAACAGAGAGCTGAGCCAAATTTCCACATTACCTTCAGCCATTACAGGTCTAGTCAGCTCTACAGTCTCACCCTCTCGTGAACTGATTGACAATATACGATCATATATCTATTAAAAGCAAAAATATCTTGTGTTTATAGAAATGTCATTTATTCTTACAATAATTCATATTTTTCTGCAATCACTCCATTACACTGATTTAAGTAACTAATAAATTATATCCACTTGTTCAATGAAATGTGAAGACTATTAAATCATTACTTTGCTATGCAGAAAGGCTTTAAACAAAACATCATCATGAAAAATGAGACAAACCCTAATATATTGACAATTCCTGAATCTCACTAAAGTTTCAATGGCAATCCTGTGCCATGTGCTCTAGCGTGACCCTGCTTGAGCAGGGATGTTGGACCAGATGACCCACTGTGGTCCCTTCCAACCCGACCCATTCTGTGACTCTGTGACAAGATCCACTTTCCAGTCACAATAAAGGAAACCTTCTCCCATTACTGGTGACCTAACATCCTAACAAAATTTTCAGCCTTAGAATCAAAAATATTGAATACAGAAAAGTTAAGGAACATGGACAATAAAAGGAATTTCAAAAGTACAGGGAGATTATTACTTTCTAAGAAAATGCATACATAAGGAAAATATGTTGCTATCTGTTCTTGTAAAAGGTATAAGAAAAGTGTTCTTCCAACTCTGTGTCTGAAGGCATAGTAAGGACAGCTCAGAAACAGTGGATACACTTTTTTCTTACAATCAAAAAATGAATGGAAAAATACAAATACAGGCAATGTAAAGATACAAATAAGCTCATAAGGACTCAAAAGCATATTTGAGAGGGAGCCACAAGAAAAAGTTCAGTACATGGGTGGATTTTTCTGAAATTTAAGCACTGGTGAAAATTTTTGTTTTGCTATTCTACATGAAGTTTTACTACATTATAAATGAGGATATGAAACAAATCTTAAATTAAGAAAGTCTACTCAGCATCAAATAGTTGGTGAATAAGGTAAAACAATAGAATGCCTTATGCAACCAGGTAGCCCTCTAATTTACCAAGTATCACACATTGTCAATGGGAAGGAATGTAACACTGAGGTGTGGGCAGTACATACCTTTTCATGGAACCTGACGGTTTTAATGTTGTCAAACACGTTCAGCAGATGTGCCTGTATATTGTGAGAGTTGGATGCCTGGCCAAGAATTTCTAAGAGAGCAGGATCTGACACGAAGAAGAATCGTGGAAATAGCAGGCGCTTTTTCTCCAGGTACCTGCATTTTTTAAAAATTTGTAGAGAAGCCAGGAAGGGGTAGATGGTGAGTGATTTGGGTTAATTTATACATCCTTTTCTCTTTGAAAGTGAAAATTCTCACAATTTATTATACAATTTTTAGCTGGAGCAATAACAATTTTTTATCCATCATGCATTCATGTTAAGCATCTACTTTAAAGCTACTCTCTAAGTATTAGAAATCATTTCACAGAAAATTTTTATTATTTGCTATAATCTAAACATCAGTAAAAAGAAAAGGAACTAAACTGAAATAAAAATTTTTTACATTAACTCTTTTACTTGCTATTTACATCTCTCAAGCTGAACATCTCCCAGACCTGTGAAAAGTGTGAATGGCACTCACAAATCTAAACTGCCTTCTGGATTGAAACTCAGCTGAAACCAGCTTCGGTTTCCACAGATAGACAGTGAGTGACACCTTAGCCACAAAACAAATTCTTATCCATGAGTTGGCAGAAATTTCTTTGCAGGTGTTGTATTATCCTGCTAACTTGTTTGCTCAGTTTAAGAATTAGTAGAATAAGAACATGACCTTTTCAAAGTTCATGGGACAGACAATACTTGAGCAATTGCTCTTTCCCTAGTTACACAATGCAGAACCATCTGGCCAAGAATGTGGCCTCATGGTAATCTTACCCTGTGAGCGATTTCTGACAGATTTCAAGCTGTTCCAGTAAATGTGGCAATAACTGTCCCATTATTTCATCTCCAACACAGCACTGAACAACATTGGGTGTTTCATGAGCTCGGGTCATGATCCTTACCCAGGATTTATCAATGTTAGAGAAACGCTTTGCTTCCTGTAGAAACATGACAGTGAATGTGGAATGGAAGAAATGGAGGAAGGGAGAAGAGGGTAAAGGCACCTGCTTCCAGAACCAGCACCCAGTAATCTCAACAGCAATCTTCTCACTAGTAATGACATATCTTCTAGAAATTTTTCAGCTTAGACACAATTCTTTCTGCTTACAGAATAGGGCTTATTTTATACTTGGCTGTCAAGCCTGCTATGTACTTTCTCTTATATTTCTGGAGAAAAAGACAGAAAATTCATTCTACTTGAAACTTCAAATCTGAAGATTTTTTCCTAAAAATAAAGTTCATTTTTAATTTGAAAACCATGCAGGAAAGTTTAAGGATTCCTAGGTACTACTATACTAGTGGTACATACTACTAGACAAAGCTACTACTAGGCACAATATTTAAATACATATTAGTTAACAGCTTTACAATCTAGAAATCAAAGGACCAAACAGATCACATGATTTTATTATTTTTTCTCACACCATGCCTTTCATTGCACTGCTTACCTAATTTCCTAGCAAGACCAGTTTTGTTAAATATTAAAAGAAATTAAGTTTATGTTACTGCATCAATTAGGACACCACAGTTAAGTTTTATTCTTAAAATGTTGATAAGCAAACTGAAAAAAGGCATGTCTAGAAACCTTTGGAAGCTGCCTTGCTATATCGCCACCAATAAAAACAGCTTCTAAATAAATCCACAAGTTCTGCACAGTCAGCCAGCTCTCAATTATATCCGTTGTGTTGGAAAGATAGTGCACCCATTTCTGAATCTGTGTCTTGAATGGTGTATTGTATCTACAATCAAAAAAAAAAAAAAAAAAAAAAAAAAGAGGCATTTCTTTATTTCAAGAAGAGAACAAGACTCTTGAAAAGCAACATATAAGTCACAGGATGAGGACTTGTTCTTATGCTTAAAATTTTTCAAGTGAAAGTATAAAAACTTAATTCAGCTAGTTGGGAGCTCTAAATCTAATCAGCTCCAACCTGCTGCTGTGTACACAAGGTGCATAGCACGGCTCTGATCCAACAGAAGCAGGATGGGAGCAAAGCTTCAATTTCACTCTAAGGTAAAGGGACTACTCAACATCTTGAAAGCTGTAAACTCAGAGTTCCTGAACTCCCCCAAACTCCTGCTTTAGAACATCTGCCTGATGATCATGTTCTGTGTTCCTTAATTTATATGTGTCTTTTGGCATGTGAAACCAGACAAACTGAAGCTCACTTTAACTGGGATTTTCAGCACCTTTGGCATGAGACAATGACCTATCACAAGGGCAGAGTAGCAGTGCCTGTAATGCCCGTAGTTTGCCTGCCATAGCCAGGCAGTGTTCTCTCTTATATCCCCACTTTCTTGCATCAATGAAAACTTTCCAGATATTTATTCAGGAAATCTGAGCTACATCTACATGTTTTCAAAAGATCTTATTGGGGGGATACGCTAGATACAATAAGAACTAGCCCATCAACTGTTCAAGGACAAGCAAGCCCTTAGGTTTAATCTAGATGCTTATTTATCTTCCTTTCTGTGATAGATTAGTTCACTAAAACAAAACCTTTTGCTAATATTTTTATATTTCCCCCCATTCCCTCCCTCCCTTTCCTGTTACCTGTTACTCATGAGAGAACCAAGAATCATCAAGCTGTCCTCCAGGGTAGCAATTGTTTCTGACGTACTGTCACCTCTTAAAAGAAGTTCCCCACGACTTTTAAAGTTTGCAAAGATAAATATCTTGTTATCCCATTCAGCTATCACTTGTTTTAACTTCTGTTCAATGTCTCTCTCCTTCACAGCACTTATGCAGATATCCTTTTAAATAAACAGGAAGTCAAAACAAGCTATGAATCCTTCAAGTCCCTGATATACAAATCTAGCTCTTATTTCCTTTAACACTAGGTAACATTAAGCTCATGAGCAACTATTTAGTGAAAAGGTCTACAGACATATAAACACCATAGCTAATAATCTGTATACCTCATCACAATTTAATCAACTCTGGGGGGAATAAAATAATAACATAATGATTACTTTTCAAATGTGTAATGTCACAAGGCAAGGTATCTTCACAAATTAACTCCTGGGCCAAATGGCATGATTTTAAAAAAGAGAAGTTGGCACCACAATATATTTGTGTCATTATTTTATACAAAAATCCTGAAGTGATAGTCTATTCTTCTATTCTTTCTACAGAAATATTTTGATTTCCTTCTTGCTGCTGTTACTCCTACACTATAAAAGCAGATTGCTGGTTTCATGTGTCCGTATTTCTTTCTTCACAATACCTCTATTTCCTCTTTATATCTTAATAGTGGAGCTTCCATTATATTCCTCAGTTTGAAAGTATCACTCTCCACGTCAAATCTGTGTTCAGTGAGGTCTGTAATCTGCTTCCAGTGCCGAGGCATCATTGCTTTACTTGACATGTTCTCAAGCAATGGGCAACATTCACTAAAGTCCTCTATGGTCTTCTTTAGGTCAAGAAAAGGCTGCCATTCCTTTACAGCACGAGGGAGCTTACGGCACCTACATTGAGATAAAGCAAGCTTTTCCCAAAAGTTTCAAATATTTTTTCTTTAAAGCCACACTATATGGTTTTAACAGCAGAACACATACCTTCCAAATTCAGGCTACCTGTAATTTGAAGCTTCTGTATGTGCTTCTCCGTGTGAGAAAATCTGTTTCCAGTCTATTTCAACAACTGATTGTTCGGTAGGCACCTACAGCCTTCCTTTAAGGACTGTGGCTGCATAATTTTAATAAATCTGTGCAAGCGATCTTCAAAACTAGAAGTGTTCTACATCTGGATTTCATCTTTTGATGAGACCGAGGGTATGCACTGCTCTGAGCTCTAGAAAAACCCTGTTCCTCAGAGTTTAATTCTTTAAATTTTTTGATTCCTGGTTTGATGAAATGTTCTGCTTCTATGCATTCAATATAACCCTTTTTGTAGAAAAACTATTCAGCAATTCACTAACTTTGACATCTAGCATAAATCTCTCTCATGAGCAACAATACTACAACAAAAAGGTGAAACCTTCTTTCATGGGCAAAATAAATAACAATTTTAACATATATTCCATATTATTAAAAAAGATAGCCAAGAATCTGTCTAAGGAACAATAATGCTCAGCATTTAGAATCTAAATTTTTCTTGGTTTTATAACGTTCGTAACAGATACATTTTTCAATTAATATTCACATTTTTCACACCTCAATAAATAAAGACATGCTCATATATGATTATTGGTGCTAACCAATTATAATCATATTCAAGATGTACTTTAGGCAACTTTAACATGGCAGTAGTTTCTTACCTATTCTGAAATTCCATAAGTTCACTGTTAATTTTTTCAATGTCTAATTCTGACCAAAGAATATCATAGTAGCCACTGATTGTGTCAATGACACTGTTATATAGATTATAGAGTTTCTGCAACAGATTCAATTGCTTCTTTATTTCAAGCAGTTGAGGACATTGAGTAACTGGCAAACCAAAAAGATCTTCTCCACCTGTACAAGTAATATATTTCCGAAAGAGATTATCACATCGATTCTAAGAAAGAAAAAGAAAAAAAAAGTTAAATAAAATAACTAAATAATAATAAATAAATAAAAAGTTAATAAAAATAACTAAATATTCCAGATCCAAAATGATGATTAGGGCTGAATTGGACTAAAATCTAGGAAATAATAGAAAGATATAGAGAGATAGTAACAGCTTACGCTGTCAACAGTTTTGTCAACAATTTTCTTGAGAAAAGTAACTCTTAGCTAGCTTAGAGGCACATCTTTAGAAGCTGACAAGAAAGCCATTTACTTCATGTGGCACAGTGACAGAACAATGAATGCTAAGATTGCACTTGAAAGAGGCAAAGCATGACACACAAAGCAAAAAAAGGCAGATACAACAAATTCTACCTCTCCAAGTATGCTGTGCATACTGTTGAAGGAAAAATTACTACCATTAAAGCAGCAAAGAAAAACATAATTTAATTGTCAGTTGCAATATAACTTACGGAACATTGTAGGAAGTCAAATGAATAGCAGTATGGGAAAAGGAAAAGCACTAATAGTTATTGCAGGAATAGATATTAATAATGATACAAAGACAGACTTCAACCAAAAAAATGAACACAAGAATAGCCTATAGCCAAATACACTAAACTTGTGGGAAGGCTCTCATCAGGATATTGTCTAGCAAGCATTACTCATTATCTATGCAGCTTTTCTGTTAACTCCCCCAAAAAAATAGATTTAAACAGTATTCCTTTCAAATGCATAGAAAAATTTCAAAAATTTAGATTTAAACAGTATTCCTTGCAAATGCATAGAAAATCTCCAATTTATCTTTCACTAAGATAAAACAGACGTAGCCAAATCAGTAACCCTATCTAGCAATGAAAGTTCATTGAACTACTGAGATTCCTTCTCAGAGCCTTTAGGTGTTAGCTCACTTGAAAGTATTAAGTTATGTCTCAGAATTAACAGTACCTGGAATACAGTAAGCCTGTCACTGGCTTCCTGAGGTGTTAAACCAACCACCAGTGGCCCATTCTAAAAGGAAAAAAAAAAAAAAGACATTTATTTAGAAGGAGAGGATAACCACAACTTATTTCTAATCAGCATTTTCTAAATGCTAACCTCAAACCTTTTGCAGCCTCCAGATCCCCTCCCCAGATCAGATAACTGAACCAAGAGATACCAGTTAACTTACTAGTACAAACACTTTTTTAAAAAGGATTTTAAAAAATTCAAAGAGGCAACTAATTGTACTTTTAATGCAGAATTTTTTCATTACACTGTAAAAAAGGAAATCATAGCTCATTTTTTGAGTGAAAGCCAGCATTACTTAAGAGATGATATAAGATTAGTTCAGCTTCATTTATTTATATTCTAATGAAAAAGAATGTGAGAGCTTAAATCACTTGTACATATATCCAGCATCAGAAAACTCTTCTTGCTAACATAATTTATCATTAATCCTAGTCTTCACATTTGCTCATGCTAACTAGATGTTTTTCAAAAACCTTAAGTATCTCAATTACTTATCTTAATTTTTAAGAGCTGATTACCAGTTTTACTTGTTTCAGTCATACAAAACATTAACCAAACCTGCCCTGCATTGAAACTCAAACATGATCTTAACAAGAATAAACCTATTCAACAGCAGAGACCCATCCCATTAATTAGTCAAACCCAAAAACCTTTCCATGCTCCCACTGCTCCCTAAAAATTTCTCTAATGCGATAAAATAGAAACACTTACCTGATCATAATCTGTATAGAAGTGTGCACAGTCTTCAGTAAAAGTCTTCACAGCACTAATAAGCTCTCCTCTGAAGTTTGGCTGCAAAGCAACGAGCTCATTCTGCACTTCATTTGCACGGATTAGCAGTTTTTCCCAAGTGTAGTGCAACGTGTCCACCTTCTCTGTCTCTTCTTTGGCAACAAGTAGATCATATTTGTTCAACATAGCATAAGATTCCTGCCAGAAATTTGGATCAAGATACATAAAATGGTAACTTCAGTTAACTTTGTCAACGTATATGTATGCTAACATTTTAAATTTTTAAGAATGGAGGATGATTTCTTAGAAAAAGAAATTCTGTTCTTCTTGCATAGTCATTATCAAAATCTGGCAAACCAATATCAAACTGGAAGAAACATCTGAATTTTTTTTTTCTCAGAGCATTGATTTCCACATGCACCTCCAATATATTTTCAGTCCACACACTGAAAAGTCTTAGTGAGTTTTCACTAAAACACAACTGAAATTCACTTTCTATAAATTAGCACAGGGTAGCGGTAGCAATGAACTTGTGCCATAACTTATTTTGAAAATTATAGCATCACATTCATTTGATTATTTTTGTATGAAGTGGATTTATTTCCATTCATGTTTTTCAGTTTGATCAAATTGTAGACAAATTGCAGAAATTGAAATGTAGCTATCTGCCTGCTACAACACTATGTGGAATATATGCCAACCTCCCTTTCAAAAACCTGATGCATCACTTCTTGTGCCTAGAGACTCAAGGCTCCTGCTTGCAGAATTGGAAGCTTATAATGAAATTATTGCCAATCAGGAATCATGAACATGTCTTAGAAAAAGAATTCTACGGAAAAATCAATGATGCATTTTGCCATATAACAGCATTCTTAAATAAATACTCTGGTCAGGAATGCAGAGAAACAGTTTCCATCTGTTTTTAAAGTCTGCCATTTGCCAGATGTTCAGTAAACGTATTCTATCACATTAACTTCTTTAAGGAAGTCCATTCCTTTTGTTTATTTCAACCAGATAAAAGCAATCAATCTCATAGAGTCTGCTGAATATTAGCATTTTACTCCTTTTGAGGCTTAGCTAAAATAAAAAAAATTAGGAATCTCCTTCCTTTTCATACACAGACTTCTTCGACAAAGTATGAAAAGATTTCTTGCATTAAATATCTGTATTCTCATCTTCCTCCTAACTTCATCACTGAATTTCTGCACTGTTCACTAAATCACCTCTCACCTCAGCAAGTCTATATTTGCCCAAATCATAATTTCACACAAAAAGGCTTACAGGAACACAACAAGCCTATCACTCAACATTCAACACATATTAAATCATACATTTTCAAAGTTCACTGTTAACCTTTAACCCAGAAAATAACTGTTCTCTTGAAACAGTACTATACATGCAACATTCCCACTAGCTACCTCAATGGGGCCAATTTGAGAGTCAATAGAGATCTGTAGTTCTCTGATCTCTTTTAAAGCTGACATGGCTATTCTGATATCATCCAGGTCCGTGATGCTGCGATTTAACTTCTTGCCAGTTTCCTCTATAAAAGTCAAAATTGCTTCCATCTGTGTTCTGTACTTCTTATTGCAATGACACCCCAGCAAAGTCATCCAGGCTTTGGTTTCTGATCTCAGTGCTAGCTTCAGATCAGCTAAAAATATTGAATAATTAATAGATATTAGATATTATAGATATTTTCAAACATGCACTTTTAATCTTTTTTATTACATGTGTTGTTTTTGGTGCCAGTTCTGGTTTTTTGGTCTAACCCTTCACATACAGGGATGATAAAATCACATGGGCACCTTGAAGAGGTTTACAAAATTGCTTGCAATTCACAATTGCTTTCCTCCTATTCTTCTCAGAATTTATCATTTTTTCTACTGGAAAGATCATCTAAAAATGTTGAACAATTAATAGATATCATAGATATTTTTAGGATGCAACTACTGGAAAGATGAGGCTGGACTCCATACTTGTCATCTTGTTCATTTACATTATACAAACTTCTGCCCTATATATCACTAATGAATTGGTTAATATTCTCATTTAAGTCTAAAATCTTTTCAAACATTAAGCTTTAAAAAAAATGTAGGGAGGAAATTAGGAGTCTAATTATGAAAGCTGAAGAAATGAATTTGATCACAGCATCGGTGTGTTAGATAGAAGGGCAGTCAGCTGTCTCCCTGTATGCAGCCAGGCAAGGAGAAAGGTAACATAAACTTATCATCTTACTCCCATCAAATATGTACCCCTGGGAAACAGTGACAGAAGGATGGGCAAACATCTACCATCCACTCCATAAGTGAGGAGAAGTATCCAGGTGAGGTAATAAACTCCAGCAGAGCCTCATAGATATTCTTGTGCTAGTGGTTTTTTGCATGCATTTATAGCCAAAACAGTAAACAGCCCTTCTCTCTCCCTTTCTCCTTTCCATTTTAATTTAGTTCACCCATCCAATGCTGTCACATCTCTCCTTCCTACTGGAGTCAGGAAGTACATGTCTCTGGAGAGACGCTGAACTCTACCAGTGTACAGTGCAATAGCTCCCACGCAGATGTATTCAGGCTCAGAATTGATTTTGAGGTCCAGGTCTTGGAAATGCAGAATTTCAGATTCAAATTCAGAGAGTAATGGGTTCCCCACCATTAATTTATCAACAGTTTCCTCCTTGTCCCTCTGCCATATATGGTGGTAACAACTAAAACTCTCCAAAGCTGTAAGAACTTCCTGAAAGACATTTACAAGTTCAAAGAAAGATTCTCAGCATCACATATATAGCATACATATGATTTCTTAGCTGCTCAATAGAGTAAAGTACAAACTCCTAGTGGAGCAGGTTGAATCACCTCACAAAACTAAATTTGTGCTAAAGCAAGTTTCATTCCTGATCACATGTCATGCCAAAAACTCTATGTTAATCACATCAAATTTGTCAGATTAGCTGAAACATTTGCCAATTAAATAAATCTTCAGTCAATAAAATCATTAGAATCAGTGGGAAGTAAACAGTACACAGTATACAGTACACTTGTCTTTCCTGGTCATTTCTTGGGCTAGAAATTGAAACCTGAGCTCCGGAGCCCAATATAAGAAAAATTGATTCTGAAATAACGAAGCTATGAGACAATTTTCCTTTATCATTAATTTCTACACTCAGATCAAGTCTCTTTGATTTCAATATTACTTTATGAGTGTGCAAGAGAATACACCTTTCTTTTTGGTTCTCAGGAGTTCAGAAAAATGTGAGACGTTAAAGTTAAATCATCACTGCATCTAATGAAACAAGTGAATGAGAGATGACTGCTATGAGAGATAATCCACAGCATGACTTACGATAAATATAGTACATACAGGCATTTAAAGCTGGCTAAATGACAAAAGTTTACAATAATATAAAATACTAAACATCAAAATACCATAAAAACTATCCATCATCATCAACTACTCAGCACCAGTTACGCTTTAGTACCACTGAACTTATAAGTCAAAGAGTTTCACATGGCAAGGCTCTTAAAAGATTAGACCAGCCCCAGAAGAAACTGATGCAGAACTTCCTAAAGAAATACAGTTCAGTGAAGAGTTCATAGAATAAGAACAAGGCAAAAAAAATCAGCATATCCTTTCAGATAAATCCTAGGCTACACTAGCAAATTCTATGCAGCACTTTACAAATGCCAATCTGACAGCCAGTTTTCTTCTAAAAACCTTCATAACATCTTCATAATGTGGCAGAAATCATACTGGCTTCATTAGCTACACACAACACAACTACACCTAGAGTTTTTTATGATGTTTTAATTTATACAATATTCAAACCCTCAGATCTTGGAACAGAGTACACTTAATCCATGTTATACTTTTAAAGCATATTTGCAAATTTTCAACCACGTGCCTTCCATCCACTTTTTCATTATTACATTTAATCACAGCTTTAAATGCCGACACTTATTACCCAAGGATATTAAAAGTAATACATTTGTATCCATCAGATAGTGATATTAAATTAACATCTCAATTGTCTTACCCCTTTTGTAGAATTGATGGCACTGCTGAGTAGAGATACTAATTTAATAATTTCTTTGTTCTCTGAAACATGTTTGAAGTAGTTCTGGCTTTGCACTGGATCAGATGAACTGAGTGATGCTGCATCTGATACACTATCTATAAAAAGGATTCAAATATAAAAGCAGGCTTAGGACAGACATACTGGTTAGGAGAAGTAAATTCTTATAATCAAAACCGAATGACATATTTTTTCAAGAAACATGCATTTTAAAGTTAGGTGTTCTTAAAGACAACTAGAAGTCAAGGAGGCCAACACAAATTCATAAACAAATAAAACATAATTCAAATTTAAAAAAATCTCCATTTTAATAAAATTGCTCTATCTAGGCACCTTGTAAAGTTTGGAACAAGTTCCACTCCAATGTTTCAAACAGAATCTTTCCTTTTCTCTCCCCCTTCCACAAGGTTTATTTTGTATACTTCACCTAAGTGATTTATTTATATATCAGCATTTGCTTACCTATATATCAGCACTAAGCATTTTTATTTTGTGAAATACCCCACAACTGACAATTTGAAATACAAATTAACATTAACTCTGAGAAGATGATCATAACCGGCCACCGAAAAAGGAATAAAAGTTTTGAAAAGTTCATCAGTTAGCAAATATCCACAAGTTTGCCTTTATTATCATTTTTATCTCACCTCTTGCAAGCAAAATTCGCAGTTTTGAAATACTAATTTAACTTCTTTAACAGTTCAAATATTACTGTCCTACCTTTTAGGTGCATAAGACAGCTAACCTAAAAAGACCCTCAAAAGTAGTTTTTAAGTATCTCAGGTACAACGTAGAACAATTAACTTGGCTTGATTTTAAACCATTTCAGAGAAGAGAAACCCAGTCAAAGATACCATCTAAAATTTCCTTGATCTAGTGACTTCAATAATTTAATGTTTGGTCACAAAACAGAATAATGAAAATCCTTTTAGAAATTCTAGTCTATTCAATCTTTTAAACAATCATCTCTACAACAATATTGCAATTTACGTTTTTATTCAACATCAGGTATTGTGAAAGTTCAACTTACCCTTCTTAAAGGGTAGGAAGAAGTTCTGAGATGCTATTTGAATGTGCCAAATTTCAAACCACACTGGCAAATCATGAAACATTATTCTGTAGCAAAAGTGACTATAATTGTAACCAATATGTATGCTATAGCTCAAAGGAGTAAAACTCTTCAGGAAGCACAAAAAAACCCCCCCTTACTCAAATCCACAGAATGACAAGTGGCAAACCTGGTTTCTAATGAGAAAGAGATTTCTTCTCTGAGGCAATTTAAAATCTATGAGGTTGTTTAAAGTCTATCAAGTCTACTGTTTTTGATGTATTTTGTAATTAATATACATTTTGTATAAATCACATTTACCTAACATTCAAATTTAGTGATGTCAGAGTTTATCATTACCATGGATCTTTTTCCTTCCAGTCTCTTTCATTCCATCATCAGAATCGCTGTCTCTGCTCCCCCACTGCAACAGAACAACTTTTCTCTCTAGGACTTTCCCCTGAAGAGAGAATAATGTTGGGTTTTTTTATTTGCAGCAGTTTTGCACCATTAGCTCTAAGTAAGGCTGTTAAAGACACCAACCTGGGATATTCTCTCCTTACTCCACTGTCGAACTCCTTTCATTACTTTCACAATACAATCTACAGCTTTATTAAGTGTCTGCTGTACCTCATCCAAAGAGGGTGTCATGATGATATTAGGGATAGACAGGTTAATATTAGTCCTAATTATAGGATGAGCACCTTTTTTCTGCTTAGACATACTGTGATTTTCTAAACAAAAAAGAAGAACACAAGACAAAAACAAAACAAAAAGGCTGCTCATATTTTTTCAAGATATCAAACCAGGCATTGATATAAATAAATATAAATAGTATATAAATTTATATCGCAATTAATTTACCTCCTAATGTAGAGTACTGAGTGTAGTATCTGAAGGGAAAAAGAATTCCTGAGTAGTTTATAAGATGTACTGCTAAACTCTACAGCAGCACAAGTGAAAAGTAAGTGCAAAGCTGTTTTTCTCCATGAAGCTCCTCTTCAACTTGTTCTGTGCAGCTAAACTCTGTTTAGCAGATAATTTTGTTATCTGGCTGGTACTCCCAGTCAGCATATTAAATTGGGCACAGAACCTCCTTAGACTCTCATAGCACTGTATGCCTTATAAGCAATAGAGATCAAAGACAACTATGCTTATTTTTGTTTCTTAAAGGCATGCAACAATAAAACATTTCAAAACAATGTATGAAAATATCTGAAGGTAATTAGTAAGAGAAAAAAAGACACCTCTATCTTTTTTTTCATACAGTTTTGTCGAAAAGGCAAGGTCAAACAGATCTTGTCAAGTTATCAAGGACTTAACTTGTCAAGTTAATAATTGATAACTTTTAACTTAAGCGATAATTTATCAAGTTATCAAGATCTTATCAGAAACTTATCAATCAAGTCTAGCTCCAAATGTAATATTGGCTTCAGAACAGTACAGTGAATCCTAAGAGAAACAGCATTGTAATGACACTTCCCCATGGTCCCAAGAAAAAAATACCTTTGGAAATACACAATGTTATCAATTGTATCTTAACAAGACAGCTTAATCAAAATCCCTTTGTTTTTCCCCCTTTTTATACTTGCGACTCTTATTTATGCAGTTATGGGATATTACATTTACATTTTTCTTTATATGGCTTAAAAGAGCAAAGTACTACAATGCAGCCACCTAAGAAGTTGAAGGTGGAAGATGCATGAATGCGCTTGCGGATGGTCTCCAGAGTGTTTCGAATGACTTTCAAAAGGGCATCAATGTTAAGATTATTGAAGTAAGAAAGCAGTTCATTGGCCTCTTCCTCTAACTTTTCTAAATCCATTCTCTTCCTCTTCACTGTAGGAGACAAGCCAGACCACATTTCACTGGAATTTTGTGAGGAAGTCAAGATTTCTGATCTTCTTTCTTCTTCTGTTGTTAAAACATCATAAATCCAGTTAGTTAAATTTATGTAAGGGACTTGGAAAATACCATAAAGCAACATCTCCACAAGTGTCAAAAATAATTTTAAGGAAGTGCAGAATTACTCATTTATAATCTGCACCCTAGTGTAACAGGCCTTTTATTCCTGTCTTCTTATTCAGGACAAACTGGCAAGCTTAACATCAAAATTTAGATATTATTTTTTATTCTCTTTCTCTAGGAAATCCAGCAATTAACCAAGGCTACTAAGCAGTTCTATGGCACAAACCTTTGAGGTCCAAGTTAGATAAATAAAATTGACCTATTTAGTAGATGATAAATGATTGTTAGATTATTTATTATTTATTATCCAGGAAAATTCAAAGAGAAATCTTTATAGATTAGATATTATTCAGTACATCAATCACCTAAGCTACAGTGTCCCCCAACACAAATTTTCAAAATAAAAAGAAACAAACACCAAGCAATACAATACAATCTTCTTACCTGTATTTTTGTCCTTTTCTTCACCACTGGGTACAATTGACTTCTTATCTTCTTTACTGACCTGTTCCTCAGTGTCAAGTAACATGTTAATCAGATCATTAGCAGAGGCTTCCACCAGTGAACTTTTTAAGTGTAAAGTCTGAGAACCTTTTATACAGAGGTCCTGTTATCAAACCAAAACAATACGCTCTTATTGTCAGAATTCTCATATCAAATTCACAGTCATAGCTGCCTTTGTTAACACATATGTCAAAGCCTAGGATTTTTGAAAAGCCAGATCTATACACAATATTAATTTTAAATTGGTTTGTTCCAAAATATTAGGTATCAACATGGCATCATAAATGTCATTCAGCATTGTTTTGGCTTCTTTCTCAAATCACATGATTCATTAGTTAATATCATGAATTAATGTTTATAATTCCTAGTTTCACTAAAAGGCCCCCAAAAGCAAGGGCTTCTTAATTTTCTTAACTTTTCAATGTAGACATGGGAGATTCAACACTTCTTTTCATCATTGCCAGTTTACCTAAATTGGCTGCGACATAATGAGCATTACCCAATCATATTTCCCATTTACAGCTAAAGAGAAGATAAAATCTACAAGCTGTATTTATTAAAATAAACACAAAATTATCAGCTGGAGAGAGAAGAAATCAAAGAATGAGATAAGATAAAATTAAGAAATTTATTACAGTATTGTGCATCATTTTCTCCAATACTTATAATAAAATCAATCAATTATGCTTCAGCAAAGTGTAATTTTTTATCTATAATAGCCTTTTTATTTTTTACCTCTTTGTTATCTGATATTTCATTCACCTTAAACAAATGTGACTAGCCTTGTTTAATTAAAAATCAGTAATTGGAAATATTCAGCCATTTCCCAATTTTAAGAAAATCTTTGGCCTTCCAAATGATTCTGTTGAGTTCAGACAGAAGACAGACGTGATTTGTAGAATCACAGCAGCACTAGACAAAGTACTCTGGGATTTTTCCACTGGGTAACTATTTTTGTTGCAGCAATTTCTTTAGAAATTTAAGGACACCTGCTAGATGACAGAAGTCTTAAAAAACTTTAAAAAATTTATTTAAAGGAATTAAAATAATCAAAAATTACAATAAGCTTACAAACTGTTACTATTTTCATTGTACCTGTGACTGGGGTTCTTACACCACTTACTCTGCTAACTCAACTCAGTTGGCTGTTGCAATTGCTGTGTGTGTAATTGCTAGGTAGCAGTTCAGGTTGTCAAGTTACCATACTGTGCAGAGAGGTTTTTGTGCTCTCTCTTATGCATTTTTATCTTAGTGAGTGTAAGGAAAAAATACATGAGAGAGAACACAAAAAAAGGAAGGTAGCCCAATCAGGAAGGTAGTAGCAGGACCAAAAAAAACACCCTATGGATTGCGAGGCTTACAAAATACCACTCACTCCATATAATATTATTTTAAACTTTACTCAACATGTAACAACAAGGTAAGTTGTTACAATGGCCAAAAGCGAAAAGGCCAAAGACTTAAATACAGTAAGATAATCAAAACTTTCATTTGTAATATTTATTGCTACAAGAGAAAAGAAATGGGGATTATCTACTTGATTTTCTACAGTCTTTATCAAACCAAAGTTTACCTTAGGAGAAAACACATTAGACATTATAACTTAAATGGAATACCTTACTATAACCTCACAAAATTATTCTGATATTCAATTTAATTATGACCTTAATCAGCTTTCCAGCCAACACTTTACATGTCTGTAATTAATTACCTTCAACATAAAAGTATTTTGATGGGGTGAAGGGTCTTTTCCCAGAACACCTTCACCCAGGTACTTCTGCATATATTTTCCACATCCCATTACCAGCTCAGGAGAGTTTGAGAAACTCATTACACAAACTTTTCCATAGTATCTACTCTCTTCAGGCAACTGCTGGAGAATTCCCTTATTTAAACAGCAATAATGACAAAAAAAATATACTCTCATAGAGGTAAAATCTTTGAGTGATATGAAAGCATAAAAGAAATATCATACACTATCTGGCTTGACATTAATAATGAATAGAAAAGAACATCTCAACTCAGTTCTCTCTGCATTTGGTACTTTTGTTCCTTTGTAAGGTCCCAGCCAAGCAAGTGGGGATTTCTATGAGTATCCCATGTGTGCTTCATTAATTCTGCATTCAAAAATTTTTATCTCATAAAAAAGAAAAATATCTAAACTCAAAGTCATCAATCTCTACTTCATGAAACTTTTATCTACTAACCTTAGTCTTTTGAAGAAATTCCTCACAGCTCTGTGGTTCATCTTCTGGAAACATACAGAGTGGCACTCTATTCATGTCTTGAAGGACAGCATCAATACGAAATTCAACCATGTCGTTCACTCGATCAAGCAATAACTCCAGCCCAGCTTTTGAAGAAAACAGAAGATTCAAGACAAGCTTAAAAGTTTGAATCAATATCCTTTGCAGAGTCACATTTAAATTTTTACCTCAACAAACGATCATATTTAATTGTAAATTAATTCTGCACCTTAGCCAATTTACTTCAAACATCTAAACTTTTATGGCAAGCTTCACTACAAGAATCATAATTAACTTTTTGCACAACAGATACTTTCCTAGCATATGCTATCTACATGCCAAATGACAACTATAATATTATATTGCATAAATATATAGCCTATAGCTTTTGACACAAAATATAGTATCTATTATAAATATATATAAGATTAACTGTAAGGATACATATTTCAAACATGAAGACATTAGCATTTAATTGAGGGCCAACAGTATTTCATTTTCTTCTATAGCTTGAACTAGTTACAACTTGGAGAACTTGCTAGCAACAGAAACTTTAAGTAAATAAAATCTCTATGGGTCAAACAAATGTTAGAGGCCAAAGAATAGTTAACAGAAAACAATCACTAGAATTTAAAAGTCTAAGAGTAATCTGCTCCCAATGCTGAAGCTGAAATAGCAGCAAGGTGCCTGATCCAGACTCAAATTACCTGTATTATTCAAAATTAAATTAACCATAACGTCAGTCTAGCATCCAAAATGCACTTTAATCTACCATCCAATTGAAGAAAATTTCCACTATAACTACTTATGTAATTTCATGAAAAAAATCTGTTTGCTGTATTAATTAAGGTAAAGAAAAAGGAATTTGATATCTTCAGGAAAAAAAAACTCATCTCAGTGCAACCTTATGATAATCTTTTGAAAACACTACAAGCTCATCTGTTTTCTAAAAATGTTGTCCAAGATGTTTGCTGCATTAGTTTTAAAGAGATCAATGTTTAAATAAAAAAATTAATATGAAATGCTATTGATCAATGACAGTGCCAATTGAGTCAGTGTTTTATGCCCCGAGAAGTTGTTTTGTACGTTATAGAAACAAAAAAGCAGGACTAGGAAAAGTCTGAAAACCAGGACCTCTTTCAAAAAGTAGCTATCATTCTTTAAATTCAGAATACACTGGGCCTTTTGCACCATACTTTATGTTTGGTGTAATCCCAGCTGCCTAGCATAAACATTAGTAAAAAATTTGATGAACATACAAGACAAAAAGAAGGTCATGTTATAAAACAAATGTTTCATGAAATACAGGACCGGTGAAAATTCTGCTCTTTTATATATAAATCAATTAAGTGCAAATTGTGTAAAGAACTGTAATCTCATAATATAACTTGCATTTGTATAGAACAAATTAACAAAGGTTAATGGAAAGAGGCAAGTAACTAACCTAGCTTAGAAAAAACTGTATTAATATATTTCTCAATATTCAAGGATGTCCAGTTCAGTAACATTAGACCTGGCTGGATAGCATCCTCTACATTTAATAATCGAGGAGCCATCAGTTGTTCAAAAGGGTAGTGTATTTTCAGTTTAATTCTTTTGTATTCTGCCAACATCACCTGAAATAAACAGAGAATGAAAACGTTAGTTAATATACACTGATATGAACCTATTCATGTACACGTATTTATGATTACTTAAACAAAGAAAATTCATCTGTAATTCTGAAAATTCACTACTGAAATTCTTGATGAGTTATAATTAATTGCTTGAGAAAGGTTTTCATTATTTTTGGCAGAAGTTCACTATTTGTTACTCTTTATATCTCTCTATATATATATTTTGCTCTGTGTGAAGTACTACTTCACACAGAAATCAATCTTTGATTGCACTGGTGCTGTGATAAAGTTAATTTCTTTCTCAGTGGCTCACATGATGCCATGTTTTAGATTTGTGACCACAGCTGTGTTACTAGCACACTGATGTTTTGGGTATTGCTAAACAGTGCTTGTACAGCATTGAGTCCTTTTCTACTTCTCACACTACTCCGCTGGTGACTGGGAACACACAAGAGTGTGGGAAGGAGAAAAGCCAGGACCCCAACTGATTAATGGGATCTCATACCTATGACATCATGCTTAAAAATGAAAGCTGGGAAAAGGAGGGAGGGAGACACTCAGAGCTGTGGTGTGCATCTTCCCAAGTAGCTGTGATACTGCCTAGTGTTACCAGAATAATTCCTTTTTTTTTTTCCTTGTGTATGCAGTTTTTGCCTTCCCTATTAAACTGTCTTTATCTCAACTCACATGTTTTATATTTTTACCTTCAGATTCTCTCCCCCATTCTAAGGAGGGGAGTAAAGGAGCAACTGTGTGATGCTTGGTTGCCTACTGACTTAAACACTTAACAGAAAAATCTTGCAAATTTCAGTCTGTAAATGAGTGTCACAGAAGACAAAAAGGCCAAGGAGAAAAATACAGCTAAGTGAACTTTCCAGCAATTCTAATAAGATCAGCCTTACTGGAACTTTATTATACTATTTTCTTTCTAATGCCTCTTTAACCCACTGATCTAGTTTCACACATTTGGCAATAACATTATGACTTATTTTTGTTGTTTTTTTTCATTTCAACATCAAGTAGTCCTTTAAAACTGTAGTATTCTGGACACCTATTTTTGAATCCTCATCTCGAATCATTGAGAATCTTGTCTGTTCATAGGCAGATAAAATTATCCAAAGGACTTAAAAGACAAGAGAAAGGAAACTTTCAGCTTCTCTTTTTAAACTGTTCCACAGACATCCATGTAAAACAACAGTGCCAGGAAAAAAAAAAAAAAAAAAAAAAAAAAAAAGCTGTTACTTGCTGCATGCTTTACACTTTTTAAAAACAGTCCACCTGTTCCTCCCTTCTAGGTATCCTCTCAACACAAATGTTGCCCAATATTGATTTCATTATTGGATGAGAGATAAATTGCTTATCATTTAGAAAGCAAGCAACAGCACAAGGCATTTTTAAGCTTCCTTTCCTCCCCATTCTCATCTCTGTCCCAGACTCTGCAGAGCTTCCCCAAACCCATGTATCTGAGAAGTAACTTCACAGAAAACATAAAGCCAAGAAAAATTTTAAGCGCCTCAAGACAGTATACAAGTAAGAAAATAGATTTGCAAATGTTTTCTTAGTGGATGATCGTTGATCTTCATTTATCCTCTTCCATATGTATAGAACCCAGGCATCTTAATGTACAGTACACATACATAAAATAACTAAAGCAAACCCACATGCAAACTGTTGGCAATCTTCTTGTACCAGTCTCTCTGCTGTTGAATAACACTTGCAAATGGTGGAATTTCAAGGCACATGTGAGCCATGCAATCTGTTTCTCTGATTAGAGTTAATATTTGAGGGTCAAAATTCACAAATAATTCTCCTGTTTCTGGAGCTTTTACCAAGAGAGTTGCTTGAAGTCCTCTTTTAGTTAACTCAATCTGCAGGAAACAAAGTCATCATTCCTGATCAGACAAGCCACTACGACAAAATATTTTGGTTTGCACATAAATAACACTTTGGCAGACACCAAAATCAGGTACTGCTGACAAAGATTGATGTGCTCTATGATTCCAAAACAAAAATTTATGAACACAATGTGTATGGACTTTAATGCTTAATAATCAAACTGCTATTTAACTGACAGATATTTTTCTATTGGGCCTTGGGTGTTATAAGCTGCATTCCACAGTCCAAAATCAAATCAGAGCCATGGATTTTCTTGCTTCAACCACCTTAAATCTTACCCTTATCTTCTTAGAACTTATTGCATATTCTGCAATAAGACTGTACACAATCTCCTCAACGAATTAAACTATTCTTGGATAACCTCTTCACATAACTACTTTTTCCCATATATCCTTTCACTTTTTTTCCAATAGCTAACAGATATACCAATCTTAATGGTACTGAAAATTATATCCAACATCTGGGCAAATCTTTTAAAATACTAAAAATAGTGTTTATTTTATTTAGATTTTATTTCTTTTCATTCTTAAAAGAAAAGCCTAATCACACAATTGGTTTAACTGCCACCACACACTGAAAATTTGGCTGACACCAAAAAGCAGTGCTGCCTTAGGCAGGCAAATTTTTCCTACATTAAAAATTTTGCTGCTATTCTTATTTTCCATTTGTCCTTTCATTGACATAACTTTATTGTTCTTCATTCTCTCCTCAAATTTCATGTATCACATTACATTGAGGTGAAGATTTTCTAGGCCATAGTTTCAGAACCCATTGATATCTTTCAATGCACTTTTTTTATAGAACACAGAAAATTTGCACCACCTTTCAATGTCTAAAATACAATGGAGTATACTGCTTCCTTCAGCAATATCATGTACTATCAAGACATTTTACACAGCATTTTTCAAGAAATAATCTAATCAAAATTTGTTAATGAAAATGTCATGCTCTATCCATTATAATCAGTCTTCAAAAAAACCCAAAAAAAGTTCAACTGCCTTAAAGAGAAACTGATCTTTTTTCTGTAAAGTTCAACAGCAAATATTACTCTACTCATTTTTGAGCTTCATACTCATTATTCCCACTCTCAAGTCTTCTATTCCCATTTATGTTTTCTTCTCATGCAGTTTTGTTAAGGTAACAGAAAATGGCAATGGAAATAAGGGGTACATTGAAGACACAAATCTTACACTAACAAACAATTATAGTAGCTTTTACACTTCCAGGTAATTTATTATTTTAATATGTCCAAGTTGAGTAACATTTGATTTAGAAAAAAAACAATTAAATCTTTTGCTATTAAAAAAAAAAAAAAAAAAACCAAACCAAAAACAAACCAAAACCACCTGGATTAATAAGATGTTAACCATTCAGCAACCAAGTTGAGTAACATTTGATTTAGAAAAAAAAGAATTAAATCTTTTGCTATTAAAAAAAAAAAAAAAAAAAAAAAAAAAAAAAAAAAAAAAACAAAAAAACAAAAACAAAAACAAAAACAAAACCACCTGGATTAATAAGATAACCATCCAGGAACAAGTAGAAAAAAAAGAGGCAAAAATGCTCGGAAATCTCAGAAACTGTCACTAAGCTTAACATTTACATTGTACAGAAGAATAAAAAAGCAGTAGGAGCTACATCCCTAGTCGTGTTCTACTTGTATTCCCCACAGGACACTTGCCCCTCTCACGTTTTCCTTTTGTTCAGGAGTAGAGCAGGAGCTCCACCTTGTGTTCTGTGACATGTCCACACCCGTGTGTGCTCTTCTTGCCTCGAGAGAAGAGACTACGGAGCGGTAGTCTCTCAGTACATTTTTTTGTCGTACCTGACAGACAAGTGCATGTATGTTAAAGTGAATATACTTTTCATGTATTTTCAAGGCATGTGTGCATGTTTCAAAATTTTTTTTCAAATCCACCTTCCTTTGTTCCCACCTAATGAGTATAAAGTTGGAGCAGGCTCAGGAAGTTTATGTAGCTTCCAGTGTGATTTGACTAGGAGTAAACATACAGGTTGTTTTAGAAAAAGCAGAATCAGAATACAGATAACTCGGACCTCATAAAGGAAGGCACCACTTCAGGGGAGATGCCTGGGATAATGTGAGTTATTTTTCACAAGATGAAAGGGAAATGCACACACCTGACTGCTCCATCAAGGCACGGTACATGTCAGAAAATCTGATCATTAGATCATCTAGGCAAAGGGGCAGATGTAGCCCCACAAGAATCATACATTCTCTTTAGTCTTTATGAGACAAGGCAGTGAAAACTATCATCAGTGTGCTTTGAATGATGCAGGTATCCAGCTCAGTACTGGAATCAAAAAAGAAACTCAGTCCAAGATGGAAACACTAAACAAATTCCTGAAACCTTGCAATTCATTCCATAAAATATGAGGGATATGCACCAGCTCTCTGAGAAGAGCACATGAAAACAAATATGAACTTCCTGTGTTAGCAGAATGAGTGTTGAAGTTAAAGACCTTTCTAAGTACAATAGCAGTTTTCATTACTGCCTGGAAGCACTACCAAAAATATACAGGTTAAGGGTGCCAAATTTGGATATGACGTACCTGAAATGTAATGTATAATGAAACAACAATTGAGGTACTAATGTTCAGGTTCCTTGATTTCCAACTTGCACTCAACTACACATTAATGATCAATAATATATATTCAGCACTAAGTCTCAATACAGCACCTTTTATGTATTCTAATATTGCAATCATTTCTCCTTGCTTACTATACCAAATTGACACAAAAAATTCCCACTTACAGTATCAGACAATCAAATCTGGTGACTCTTTAAAGTATATTTCACACCTCATGTCAAGTGCAAGTGTGAGAAAGGAAGGAAAACCTAATATATTCAGACTGGAGAAAAGGCAGCTGGTACCTCTGGTCCCAGATCTGGTCTAAGACTATCTTTGACAATATTGATGTTTATCAGCATTAGAGACTTCCACAGTGTACAAAAGCTGCACCCAAGTTCCAAAAACAACAGGCAAATGCATAGACAGGTGTCACACTACCTTCAAAACCACAATCTGGAGATTCTGATCTTTCTTTTTTAGCTTTGCAAGGCTGAGGCTAATTTTTCTCTGAGATGCTCTTTGACAAGGCAACAAAGAAACTGGAGGTGAATAATATTCCAAAACTATAGTAGAAAGTTGCAGAGATTTCAAAGCTTTAAAGTAGCCCCTACAGAAGCCATCTGATAATATAAAGGTAGTCAGAGGTTCTGTGTACAAGACCCAAGAAGGCAAAATGAGTCAAATGAGATTTAGAATTTAACATAAACCATGTTCTCTGAAGAATATTCAGGCTACAAAGTGTTCTGCCTGTAAGGCCCAAGACAACTCCTTCAACGAGACACATAAAAAGGGCTTTTGGTTGTTCATGTACTCGGAGTTAGATGCATGAGAGAAACATCAACTAGATATTCTCAAGAGATCAAAACAATAAAAAAGACTTTACTGGCAACTTTAGAAAATCATAGAACTTTGGCAAAAGGTTTAGTACAATATTCAGTCAACATTAAACATTTCTCAAAGCATTAATTTAGCCCATCCAAATTCACAAACTGAATCTAAGCTGACTTGATTTTAAGTTATTCAAAAGATTCCAAGCAAGAATCAGAAGAAGATAGATAGAAAATATATAGAATAGCACACATATAGCTACCAACTCCTGGGTTCCAGCAGTGTTCAGACAGAAATTCCAAGAGGAGGTAGAGTCAAGACATCAGCCTCATATTCAGCTTTAAATACCTTTCGGCCTTCGTAGGCCCTTCCCCTAGGTGGGACTTCCAATCATGTGGCCACTCAGGAGCTGGGTTAGGGGCTCCAGAGGTGGCTGTGGATCAGTGCCTCTGGTGTGCCAGGGATCGGCAGCCACAGGGATACATGCTCTAGGGGTGGGGTGTGCACTGCCTTGTCCCACCCCTTCCAACACACACATCCTTCCCAAAATTGTCAGTAGGAAATGAAATTACTTTGTACTGGCTCTGACTGGGTTAACTTTCTCTATCAGCATTTAATTTTCTTCATGGCAGCGTATATGGCATCATCAGATTTGTTATCAAAACAAAGCTGATAACATGCAAATGTTTTGGTTGAACAGTGCTTGAGCAGCATCAAGGTCTTCTCCTGTTCTCACTCTGTCCACACAGTGACAAGATTGGGGTTGGGAGAAGGGTGCAAAAGAGGCTGTGAGGGGACAAAACCAGGCAGATGTCATGAAACAACAAAAGGATGTTACAAAATTACATTATCCTTGCCATAAAACATCATGATCAGCAATTAAAAGGGAAAGGCAGTGGTAGAAGGGGTTAGCCACCCTCTGTTCTGGAATTGGTTAGACGTTGTTTGACCCATGGGAGATGGTGAGAAACTGCCTCTGCAGTACTTTCTTTTCCCTCTCTTTCTCTTTCTTTCTCCATTTCTCCTTCCCTAACTTATCTTGACCCACAAGCTTTCTTGCTTTTGCTTTTCCTTTCCTCTTCCCTGTCTCACTGGGGGTGCAGGGGGGGAAGTGAATGAACATTTCTGTGGTGCTTAGGTTAATCCTATTAGGATTAACCCACAAGTGGCTCAAAGCCCACTTGTGCAATTACCATGCTATTATCTGTTCAGACTGGATGCTTTTTACATGTATATTTGCAGAGTGTACCCATGGATTAGCACTCAAAATGATATTTGTATTGTCTAGAGCAGAGGAAACCTGTATGTCTGCTTTCACCTTAAGTCAGCCAGATGACAAAACTCCTCTCCTCACACGATGATCTTGCACGAGTTGGAAGAATATGGCAGAGGCAGCTAAGTCTACCACTGGATATTCATTATGCATTTTCTTTGTAACTTCTCACTTATAATGAAGGTCTTTCAGATGTTCCTAAATTCAGCTAGAGGTACTACAGGCCCCATTTTTTTAACAGGAATATTTTTTTGTAAAGTAACTTTTCTTATTCAATCCCTCATTTGAGAGTTATCATAAATTTATAGTTAAGCACACCTGACAACTGCTACTAACCAGAGATTCCACAATTTTTAAATTTTCTCTTGAAGGAATATCTTAATCAAAATCATCTGGCATACCTGCTGAATCCATTGCCTGTGGTAGATCACCTCAAATTTCGTAAGAACTTTTGCTACTTTGTTGTAATTGCGGATTATGCTCTTGCCATCTGGTGTTTGCAGAACTGCTGGATGTGTCTGGAAAGTCTCCATGGGCTTCTTGATCCTATGGAATAGGTGGCGTGCCCACAAGATCTTGCCAGCTACTGGAGGCAGATTACGAGCGATTGGAGGGTCCTTCTTGTGCCTAGTGTAGATCTTACAGATGGTTTCTATGTCACGGCCATAGTTTTGAAATATTTTCTGATACTTTTCATCAATGCCAAGATTTGGGATTTGCAATCTGCTTAAAATAATAATAATAATGAAAAAATTCCTTCAACACTTCTGAAATCCTTCTAATACATTGTTGGAAAATACAGTCATTCCAGATTTCCTTTCATGCTTTAAAAAATAACCACTTTAGCAGTAGATTTTTCAGCTTGAACAAATGCTGTCAGAACATGATTTCAAGCAACAAAGATTTAGACCACACGATAAAAGTTTCCAAGTAAGCCTACACTACACATTTTCTGTTTTGTCACTGTTTTCAAACACTGGGCTGAAATTATGTGCAGCAAACTATAACCAATTCACCACTAGCTGTCTATTTTATTAAACAGATTATAATACAAAAACTGACAGAATAAAGAGTGAGGCTGTTTTTGCAACAATGTTCATCATAAAGATAAATTTCACTGTTTCTTAATAAAAGCATTTTACTTGCTTCTAACTACATTGTGGCAACAAATTAATTGTTCGTTGTCATTGTTCAAGCACAGACCTAAGGCAAATATGTTAACAGAAAGTTTTCCTGTACTTAAGCTGATTTTGAAAGATGAAGTTCAAATTCGACTTATATTTTGCATTTTCTGATGCAAAAAATATGGCTTTTCTTCATTGAAGCTACTAAGACAACCCTTAACAGGGCTGAACAGCTGAGAGTAAAGAGGTTGAGCTGATTTTGTTTGTATTTAAGAAAATGCCTCCTGCTCTGCTCCCCCTCCCTCCCCATTGCCCTTTCCACCATCCTCAATGTCTTATTTCCATTGCCTGGCAGAGTTTCAGCAGTATGAATAGGACATATTACCTTTCAAATTTCTGCAACATACTCAGTGCCCTTTCAGTGTTCAGAATACTTTCAAAAGTGATGTCCATGAAACTCCTTAATTGATCCTGAAGAGTAAATAATTCTAAATTGGAGAAGTCCATGAGGAACATACATCAAATATTCCAAGTACTATTTGACAGGATTTAACATGCAATATACTGGAAGATAATTTGTTTATGTGAAACTAATCTCAATAAGTATTTTTTCCCCTTTCTTCCTTCCCACAATAATTAAACAAAACATAGCAAACTTTCCAGGCATTTTCTTTCCAAGTTCCCTCTGTAGCTGTGCAACCAACAAAAGCTTCTGTACCCTCCGATATTTCAGCATGCTGAGAGGCCTCAAAGAATGCTTACCTCTCTGGCAGCCAAAGCAATAAAAGCATTTATTTCAATTTTTTTTCTTCTGCAGATACTCTTTCCTTTCACCAACTTGTGATTTCAGAATTATTGGAACGTTAATTATCTGACTTATTTGTACTACACTCCTATTCACTCAATGAAATCCCCCATTTCTGTTATTCTTGCCAGCATACAGTAATGAAAAATCCTTTTGTTGGAGGCCCTCAATGGCCCATTCCATTAAACTAGTCTGAAAGATAATAAATGGAGTCTTTAAAGTGAAAATATATTAGAATAATTTTTCAATTCTAGAATACCAACTTTGAGATTTACATAATTTTTTGGTGGTAACTCAGAGAAGATAATGAGGAATCATCAGTAAATTAAATTCTTAATTGTATCATAAAACCTACATGAAGATCCTTTATGTCTCTGCAAAACTCTTCATAGTCTTGGTCAAAAGCAGTCTTCCGCTGATCCAAGAAATCATAATGCTTATTCTTCATGTTGTCAACAATACTCTACACAGTTTCACAGAAAAAGAAAACTATTACCAAAAAAAAAAAAAGTCTTCTGAAAAAGACTTACCACACCAAACACTTAGTGCAACAGGATGTGCATGTTCACATTTTACCTTTGCTAATAGTTCCCAGTACTTACTGAGCAATATAAGCAAACAGCTTAAAATAAATATTTGCAGGAATCAAGCTGGTGTAATGTCCATTAGAATTTAATTTATATTATTTATTTCTGTTTTAAGTCAATTAGAACTGACTGAAAATTCAGACTCTCATTTCATCAAAGATGTTTGTTATTCATTAAACATTCTGTCATGCAAATGTTCATTCCTATTCAAAATTTAAAGTTCAACAGAGAAAAATATTTTCACATTATTATTTTCCATGTCCTTTAAACAACTGATTCCATTATAAATAGACTATTCAAAAAGCACAGTAAGATGCAGCACATCACCAGCCCACAACTTAATATTCCTGGCTTCTCTTACATAGCTGCTGTCCACACACATGAAAGTATATCTTAATCAGCATCTCCCTTGAACTGTACACACAGATAAAGGACTTCTAATGATAAACTACTGTTCAACATCCTAGTAGTTTACCACAGTATAACTATGAAACTCAGCATATTTTCAGCTCAGCTGACTTCCATCAGCATATTTTCAGCTCAGCTGACTTCCATGGTAAGTCAACTGAAATTCAGTTTCATTACTTGCTGTAAATAAAAATTCCATCTTTTCCTCTAACAACAAGTAAATCCTAGACAGGGACTAAGCGTTAAAGCATAAAAACCAGCAAAATAGTAAACTCCTATTTAAAAAAAATTTAAGACATATAATCAGTCACATAATAACTATAGCTATGGTCCATGTCAATACTTCAGTACCTCAATTCTGTCACTTTAAAAAGAAGTGTGATCACTTTTCTGCCTTTATACAACCTATCCAGAACCTTCTGTGTAGCATTTTTTACCAAAGCATTCTTCATCCCAAAGAGTGATAAAGTCAAGACAATTGACTTTACAGCAACTGGGTCTCACACAAAGTTCTTGTTTAAGGACTTGGGTGCTGCAATGAATAATAAGTTGTATCGGTATAGACTTTACATCTCAGATTGGGCTGATGGTCACAGGCATCTTTTCAAACACAAATGCCCCAAACAAATTAGATTCCTGTTTTCCAGCCTACCAAACAGTACCTTCCTTGCATGATCTGAAAATTCTCAGCAACCTGGGTTATTTCATCAAAGCAAACTGACTCTTCACCATAACAAAAAGGCAAAGGACAGAGCAAAGCAAACTAGAATGCCATATTTGCCTGTACAGCCACTGTATCATATGTGATCTCAAAAAGCTGTCTACAAAGTCCATACATTGAATACTTCTGATTTATTTTAATATTTACAGGTGCCATAATTATGATAGTGCACCAATAAAATTGCACAAAAAAGAATTCAGGCTCAGTAAAACCAAGAAAGACTCCCTTTGGTAGAAAATAAAGCTATCTGAGAAAGAAGGAACGAAAAGAACATGACTTAACATATTTCTATTCTTAGAAGATCTCCTTATTGCTTAAGTCACACTTCTCTTAAAAAATAAAAATCAGAAAAGAAAACTGCATAGTAATAGTAACAAGCAAAGGAGCACTCACAACTAGTCCAACATTGTAGAAACAGAAATGTAGCACTTCTCACTTTTTTTCCTGATCACAAAACCACACTCCTATTACTCCTGTTACAGAAGCACCCCACTTTGTTGCTTTTTTCAATTAGTTTTGATTTTAGCATACTTCTTTCACGTGTCCACTTGCACCTTTTCTTTCATCTTGTCTGCTCATTTCCCCAGTAATCACATATTTACATTGTTAATTTTAACACAATTGAAGAGTTAATTTTTCTTTCAATAAACACTTCCTTAATTTTCATAATTTCTTTTAAAGGTTCGAGTTAAACTGACACAACGTACAAAATCTAATGTGTACCTGATATTTTGTGATCATTTCTTCCAATCCCTCTATCTTAGATTCCTGTAGAACTGAGTAGGTTCTCATAGTGTTGAAAACATCGATTATCTTTACCAGACGACGATGAAAGGCTTCAAATTTTCCAAATATATACATCTCACTAAATTCAAATAGTCTTTCAGCTGAATTTTGTTCCAAATTCTCTTTTATCTTGTGGAAGCAATTTTGATACTCCTTAAAACAAAGAATTTAAAAGAATGTCAAGCTTATAACAAAAGCCACTGTCTTTAGCTAGAACAAAATCTACACAGACAGGTATTATCCTAACATCCTGATAGCAAGTAGAAGTTACATCAATAAAAAATCATGAACACTATAAGAGAGTAAAAATTTGTCTCTGAAAACTAACACATCAATGCTATTACAGGATTACACACTTCGGCAAATGACTGAACTGCACATATATGTATTTGTACATATCCTTGGCTAGCATGAAATTCTGTTCCCTCCACTTCATAGCAGGGTTTGAGGTATTTACTGAACAACCAAGATGACAATCCAGTTTCCAGAGGCTGAAAATGTTTGCATGCTGAGCAGTTTTACTGGGTAATCAAGGTTCAAACACCACTTTCAAGAGCAAATCATTTCCTGAAGTTTTAATGCTGCTCCACAGCAGCTTTCACTTTTCATTCTGCATTCATAACAAGGCACAAACCTTACTCCAAACTTGCTAAATTCATAGTCAACAGATTTGCTTGAAATGGTTTCTTTCAATAGTGGGTTTCTTTATGACAAAATGTTCATTCTTTTTCTCACACTTACGTATGGATAACCCCACTTGGAGATATCAATACAATGGGTCCAGATTTTGCTGTGTTGTTTGTGATTCAAATTGCAATTTTTAATCTATTGAGCTTCTGAAAGCTTCTGGAACTAATAAGACTCAAATGAATACCTAATTCTTCAACATATTTTCATGCATCAACTGGACAATTTGATATATCTTTATAGAAAAATACAAGTTTAGTGCTCATTGCTGATGGCAAGATGCCATAAAAATTTACACTAATTTATGCTAGAACTAGGCAAGATTTGTTGTTTCAGGAGGTATTAGGATAAATATCTAGTCCTTCAAGCACATATAAGGAATGAAAAAAAAAAAAAAAAAAAAAAAGCAGAAAGCCTATATGAAGGTCTCAATAAGTACAGGGATGTTACCAAAGAGAGAGTCAGGCTCTACTTCACAGTAACAAGTGGACAGGAGCCAAGAAGCAAAGGACATAAACTGAAATGGATGAGGTTCTGACTGGATAGAAGGAGAGAATCTTTCATCCCAAGGGCAGTCGAACGGTGAAAGAGGCTGCCCAAAAAGGCTGTGCAATCTCTCCATCCTTGGAGAACTTCAAGACAGGAGTGGATAAAGGATTGGGAAACCAAGTTTGATCTCGTATCACTCCTGCTTTGGCTTTGAGCAGAAGGTTGAACTAGATACCTGCTGAGGACCCTTCCAAGACAAATTATCCTATAATACTATGCTTTAGGGGGAAAAAAGAACAAAGAAAAATAAAATTAAAAAATAATCACAGAAGTGTGATAAAAAAACAAAGGCTCTCTTCCTGACAAGTCTAGGCCAGCTGAACAGCTGAATTTTTCTCAATTCAGTGAATTGCCCTTTCTAAATGTATAGCTTGTCCACACATCTTTGGAATATACTCAGTTCAGTAACTCTCCTTTTTTTAATTTCTATTTCATAATTCTCCACATGAAGTGAGAAGACACTACCTAGAGAAACGCAGGCATGAAAATCCAAGAAATTCTCTTATAAGCATAGTTAAGATAGACTAAGCATCAAAATTCTGTTTCCAGATCAACAGACAACAGACTAAATTCCTTGTTAGCTCTAGCATAAACATTTCAGTTCCAGTGGATATTTTTCAGTTAACTCATTTTTCTTCACTATAACAGTGTCTTCTCATATAAAATTTTCTTATTCCTTCCCTCCTAAATATCATCTTATAGTTTTCTAAATGTTCTTCCCACCTACCTGTTTAAGTCTAATAGCTGCTTGTAGCTTTTCCACAACTCTCTCCTGTGGTTGATTCCAGATAGTGGCTGTGCCATTGTTTGCTATGTAAGATTTACACGCTGTGATCATCTGATTGGTCACCTAAAAGCAGTTTTAACTCCGTGAAAAAAACAGCATTTCAAAACAAAGCAGGTCTTGCCATTGTCTCACTCTCATCCCATTCCTCTGACTCCATTAACCTAAAGCCTGACCAAATAGAAGAGCAATACCAAATACCAGCCATATCGATAGATTGTCCTCCTTGCAACATCCAGCCTCCACGACATGATGCAACAATAATGTTGTCGATTAACTATGCTCATCCTAAACCTACACATTTTGAACCAACCTTGAAATAGCATTGAGGGCTACAAAGTCATAAGACTTTGTCTCTTCTGAAGGCAAAGGTAAAATCAAGATCCAGTGAAAGTAATGGGAAAGAATAGGTTGTCCTTCCAACCCATTTCTTTATTTATGCAAACATGTGGAGGTTTAAGGGCACTATAAATTTAACATATTTGGTTCTACAAAACACCCCCATTAATAACAGGCAGAAGCTGTAAGAAAAAAGTTACTCTATGTACATTGGAGGTGAGATTTAAGTCTAAAAATGTTCCTACAACTCCAAATTACAGGCAGTAAAGTAAGTCCTAAATTTGTAATAGTTCATCATTATTTCCAATTCTTTATATGTTCAAAAAGCAGCATTAAATGACTGAAGTACTGCCTCTCCCATTGCTTGGTTCATTTGTGTTTTCTCTTGCACTCAAGCAACAACACAGAAGACAATATGGGAATACTTCTTTTCCTGCTGTGCACCAACCTTCATAAACAGTGAGGAGACCTTTTCAGAAGTGTTGTAATACTGAGAGATACTCTGAATCATTTTAATTGCATTTATGAGTCCTGGAATAGCATCCAGCATGGACACCTGGAAAGAAACACACAGTCTGAGCTCTGCTTGGTACCTCTGTTACCACACCTTAGCACAACACCTAATTAGCAAATGCAGGAGAATTACGAGCATGGTCTTTGAAATGGTTCTGCTGCCCCTGTGTACCTGGACCTCTCCTGCAGAGATGTCCTATGTCATTACCCAAGCTCTACAATTTAATTTTGGGGAAAAATTTTCACTAGAGTCTTGGCCGGAAGAATTCCAACCAGTGAGTGACATTTGGTACAAGTAAAGGCCGCTTCAAAAGAACTCTTTTATTCACAAAAAAGTATGTTTATATGCTCAGTTGCTAAACCTGATGTAAGCTAGCATGTAAAGAGAACCCCTGCACTACTTGGAGAGGGGAGGAAGAGAAATGGGGATTGAAGGGGTGAAGCTGAGCCTGGTGGTGAAGAGATGTGGCTTTAATTTCTGATTTTGTTTGTCACCTACCCAAATGCATTTTCACTGTCAATAAAGACATTTTTCCCCAAGTTGAATCTGTTTTGCCATGATTATAAAAAGTAAGTGATGTTCCTGTCATGGAAAAATACATGAGCTTTTCCATATTATATTCTCATCTCATCCTATTGAGGATGGGAATAGGGAGAATGCTTGATGCACAGCCAAGGTCACACCATCACCCCCATTTAAATTCTCTATATCCCTTGTGGTCTTCAGCAAGTTCTGTGTATAAGAGAAATGCCTTTACTAAATACTTTAAAGAAAAGTATCATTTCAAAACAGTAACAGGCCTGTCTTCAATCCAGAAGTGGACCAGACAAAGATTTTGCAGACAGCTCTTCATCACATTGGAATTTCCAAAGCAATGACAGTTTTACTTTGTTGACAAATTCATTCTTAAAATTGTACAGGTAAATATCAGTAAGGCTCATTCCTCTGTGGCTTTCATCCCAAGTGCTACACCATGGCAAAACTAAACACCTCCAAAGTGGGCACCCCTTTCTCCTTACTGAGCACCTGCACTGGAAACACAAAGCAGGCGAATTCAACAGGCCCTGCACAGTGCCACCAGCAAGTGAAGTCACTTTTGCTCTGGTTTTATGGGTATCATAACCCAATAAGCTTTCAATAGAGAAGCTCAAATAGCAGATTAAAAACACTGAAAGAACACATTGTTCTAAATATCACCCAGTAAACAGAAACACACATGGTTGCGCAGAGCACTCTTTGGAAGCAATTTGGTTTTGGGAGAAGTTTCAGAGGAGAGAGAGGAAGCTAGGACAGGTCAAAGTTTTGAGCCTTCATGGCTATTTCTTTGACTAGCAAGACATGTACAGCCAGCTGCAAAACCAGTTTTAATAAAAGCAATTATTTGCTACCTATTCTCGCAGATAATGGGAGAGGGAGACTCTTCCAATCCTTTACTTTAGAGTGGCTGGTTTTATTTATTACATATAATGCTTGCATCATCCTATGAATTCTCATACTATAGTACTAGAAGGTGATTTATAATTATGCCTTAATATTTACATAATTGTATTGATCTTTTCCCAACCCAAGAAGCTGAAAATTGCCCTATAAATGTTAGTTTGACCATGACCTGGCCACCAACACCAAGACAAAAGATCAAACCTTGTCTTTAGCATAGCATTAGGTTTACGCCTCTCTTTTATAATCCTATGGAATGAACTTTGTCCTGTAGGACAGAATCCAGTCTCTTCACCAGAACAAAAGCTTTACAGATACTATGGTATGAAAATAACAAGTACTTTATTTTGTAGCCAGAAATTCTCATTAAGCTACGTTTACCACAACTGCACAAAATCTCAACAGGAACTGCATATGGAAAATTTTCTGTTTCATTTCCAAACACACCCTACAGAATATATTCATGTTGCTTGTCTCAAGATATTTACATTGAGAGTTTAAAAGTTCTGCTTACAGGATCACTATTGTATAATGGTTCATAATATTTTTCCAGAGAATAAAGATACTTCACATTATCTTTAGCTTCATTTGCTGCATCCGTGATGCGAATATCCAATGCTCGCCACTTCTAAGAAAAGGAAGTTGAAAAAACAAGTAAGAGTATGGATTTCAGAAAAAATGTTTTGAGATCATTTTTATTTGTCATTAACTTCTAAACACATTTGAAAGCACAAAACTTTTAGTTCAGAATTGTACTTGTTCATCCAAGATGAGGTCCTTGTCTTGTTTCAGTAACTTGACTGTGAACATACAGTTGGTTTAGACCACTCAGCCAAACAGTCAGTGGTACTGTGCAGTCAAGGTGCTGTAAAATATATGAATGATGGATATATAGCTATTTATTTGTTCCACATCTCATTTTGATGAGACAAGATTTTTTGTTTTATTTACTTATTTTCTGTTGGTGATGGGACTTTAAATTTGTTATGTCAATGTAAGAAGTTATGATTTTACAAACAATCAAAATTGTTACAGGCACTGTAACAACATAAAGAAGCTTAAAAATTGGGGTGATTCATTTTTTTGTCATTAAGTATCCAGTTAATTAATTCAATATTCTGATTTAATAATCAAATTTTCAAATATTTTTAATTATTTACCTCTGTTGAGCAATGTGGATGAAGTATGTTATCAGCCTTTAGACTGAGGGGATTCCAAGTCTTTTTCAATAAATTGAACTAGATTCAAACTTTATTTACTCAAGCTAAGAAATAGAGAAGGAAAAAGAAAACAAAAGCCAAAGATGCTTCAATGTTTTCCCCACCAGCATTGTTACATACATTATCAAAATGAGCTAGGGTATTAAGAGCATTTCTTGTCTTTATATCTGTCATAATTCAAAATAAAAACCTTCAGCAGTTTGGATTTTGCAGCACTGAGTACTCCAAGCACTGCCTTCACTTCTGGGCTCTTCAGCTGCTCCATAAGGTAGTGGAATTTTGACAATTTCTTTTTCCAATAATCAAGCTCTACTCGTGGTCCAAGGTCATCTGCTTCTTTTCTCAACTGGTCATTTTCTGCAAGAACCTTTTATCATATAGCAATGTAAGTGATGCTCATATTTGCAGAGGTAGCATGGATTAATTCTACATTTAGCACGTAATAACCTCATCTGATAAATTATCTAACAGCCTCCACCCCGTATAAGAAACTTGATTTTGCTTGGTCCTTTTATTTCCAGGTTAAAGAAGAGATTCTGTTCCTTCTGTTCTAAAAGCACTCTTACAGAGAGTTACATTTTCTGCAAATAACCTGCAAAGTATGTGTCAAAGTACAAATGTGACCACTGAAAATAGTGTTTACTCAATTACTGTGTTCTTTTTGTTTTCATTAAATCCACTGAGAACTAGTAACTGTTTTGTACTTTAATAACAGGTAATTATCAAAGACAGGACTAAGCTTCCCAAACTGTGTCTCCTATATTAACTAGCAGATGGAAAAAGCTCTCAGTAATATTCCCATTGAGAAGTAAAAGCACAAAAACTATACCAACAGTATTTTAAAATAAAGAGATTGAACTCATCTAAATTTATAGAAAGTTAGCTATAACACCAACAGGATTAAACTCGTCTGCCAAGATGCAGATGTTGCCATATTTCACACTTGTCCCATGTCCCTGTCTGTACCTGTTCAATTTGTTTGATCCATTCTTTCATGCAGAGTTCTATTTTTTCAAGAGCCTCTAAGCTGTTAGCAACCATCAAGTAATCTGAAGGTTCTCTTAGAGTCTTCAGGTCGAATGTTTCACATTTCTTCAGGCTGATCTAAAATATAAGTTTAAAAAAAATGAAATGCTGAATGTTCATGACAAAAAATCTAGGAACTTTGAAGACTAACTTGTTACTGTACTTGGGGTATCTCACTTCCTATTCTCAGCTCAGTCTACATCAAACTGGTTTGAGTCCAAAGTGGACTCCAGAATCTGGAGAATTCACCAGCCAGGCATCCGTGCTCTCATGCCCTTTCCTTCACAAAAGCCGAGTGGAAACCAGACCGTTAGAGCAACAGTTTGTCATACATTAATCGTTCAACATTTAGAGTGGAGAGTCAAGAAGAACTGGCCCCAGAATAAACAAGAACAGAAGCACCTACAAAACTATTAAAACCACAGATCAAAGTATAATGAATTACTGACAACAATAAACAGAAGTGTTGAGCTATTCTCCAGTTTAACAAAAGCAATTTTTATGAGTAATCTACAACCGCAGTTAATTCAAAAGGTCCTGAGCTAGAGACATTCGACAATTAGCTCACTTTCTATTTGCCACATGAACATACTACCTTTTCCAACAGACTTTGCTGAGTTCCTGATAGGACACTAACAAATGCTTCAAGGGCATGAAGGAAGTCCTGCTTAATATTGGGAACTTGAGATTCAACCCAGCCACAGTCCATAGTCTGTAAGGCTGGAATAAATATTTCTGATATCAACTGTTCCACACTTTTTAATAAGCCATCTCGACCTACATCCATCATATTAAAATTTACTTCCTGTAAAAGAGACACAACACAAGAGGTCTTTTGCCAGTAAAAACTTAGTTATATACAATTTACATATACACTCTCAAAAGTAAAATAATTTTTGTTTTTCTAATGAATTTGCTAGAGTTTTTTGACATTTACCACCATTTAATTTACCAGTATTTAGGTACTGACTAATTACTCTGTCATTACAGATTGCCTTAATTTTCTTCCTTAGCATCCTTTTTTTCATACTAATGATATATATCAAGTTGTATATTTACAGGATACCTGTCTTTCCAATCCCCTCCCTTTTTGTCCCATTTCATTTAATCCATCTATGTCCTTTTACTTATTCTTCCATGTCAAATTATATGCTGAGAGCAAACATCCCATGGTAAAAGCAAATTTTAAACAAGATTATGTACAGAGATGAGCAGTCACTGACTTACTTGATAGATATTCTCAGTTGTGATGGGTTTGGAAAAACTAGTTCTAATAAAGAAAATGCATACACCATTTAAAGCAACTTCTTTTCCCTCTGTCACAAATACTTTAGGTTTCTTCCTCTTGGTCAAATGAGAGTTCGGTCCTATTCCTGGAAGGCCAAAGTACTCTACAGATCCAAACAGATAAACAATTAAGACCCATTGATTATTTATTCAAGGAAAAGTTTTCTACACAAACAGTTCAGTCATCATTTGAGTCCCAGTCTCCTGGAGGCATCTCACAGAACTGTCCACAGAAAGTATGCAGCACTGGGAGTCTTTATGGCACAGTGAGAAATGTTTGATCTAGTTTTGCCGTTCTTGCATCAAAAGCCTTTCATTTCTAGTAATTTACTTGTTTTTCTCTGCCTTCTAAATAATGGCTCAGCCTCAAGGTCCTTTTATAGGCTCTATCATGCAGTTGTAGGTAATACTCTCTTGCTTGAAAAAGAAAAATTAAAGAAAAATCCAAAAATGTAGTGATGTAGTTTACCTTAGAGGAGCTGTTATCAACTGTCCTTCCCTAAAAGCAAAATTACCTTAGAGGAGCTGTTATCAACTGTCCTTCCCTAAAAACAAAATGTAGTGATGTAGTTTACCTTAGAGGAGCTGTTATCAACTGTCCTTCCCTAAAAACATATAAGGGAAAAAAAAGAAAGAGGGTGCTTCTGAAAACAAGGAGAAAGATGACGCAGCAGATTCTTTGGTGGAAAAGCAAACAAACAATCAAAAACCAATAAGGGAGCTACAAGGGACTTCCCTATCCTTTCTTCTTCCCACAACATGGATATACTGCTCCCATGTTCAGGCTGCTGGCTACACGTGTAAAGGGTCATTAAGAAGAAGCAGTTTCTTTGGGGGTAAAATATTTCTCATACATTTTTGGTCACAATTTCTCTTTGTTACCAGCTTTTCAGTATCACCTCAGAGTAAAATTGCATGCATACACATCTCAGTGAGGCACTACAACAATAAGAAGAGGAAAAAGTAATTTGTTGATACCAGCAGTTAAAGGAGAATATCCAAAAAGTGATAGACCCCTCTGCACATTTTTTTCTTTCAGATACATGACCACCTGCCCAAGGGATCCCTATTTTGGATGAGGTGGCCACCGTAAGTTCCCTCCTCACCATTCTGTTTGCATCATCTTTCCCTCTCCCCGTTTTCACCACAGCTCTGAAGAAATCTCTTTATGCACCTCAGAAGCACAAGGACTCTGTTACCAGCAAAAGACCTAACTCTGTAAATGTTATTAGTTTGTTTTATTGCATGCTAATGAACTTGCACTATCTTTGTACTACAGTAATGTTTGGGTTTTGCAGGGCTTTTGGTAGTGAGGGGGGCCACAGAGGGGGTTTAGTGAGAAGCTGGAAGCTTCTACCATGTCTGGCAGAGCCAATCGCTGATGGCTCTGAAGATGGACATGCTACTGGCCAAAGCTGGGGGAATTAGAGATGGTGGTAATCCATCTGTGATAACATATGAGAGGAAAATCAAAACAAACTTTGGGGCATAATTTCATATCCAGCCAGAGTAAAGGAGGAGGTGAGAACATGGGGAGGAGGTTGTGGTCCCATGGGAGACCAGGCAGAGAGGGGACCAGGGAGAGAGGGGTCTCTTTGCTTCCAGGCTGGAGCAACCTGTCCTTGAAGGACTGCACCCTGTGTAATAGTGACCCACACTGCAGCAGTTTTGGGAGGACTGTCTGCCTGTGGAAGGACTCACATTGCAGCAGTTTCAGGAGGACAGCTACTTGTGAGATTGGAACCACAATCAGTAAGTTTGGGGAGAACTGTCTCCTGTGGGAGGGACCCCCCAGGCTCACAGGGAAAGGACTCCTCTCCTGGAGCAGCAGAAGAAAACCTTGGGTGATGAACTGACCAGAACCCCCATGCCCTGTCAGTGGGAAGGAAGGAGGGGTTGGGGGAAGAAAAGGTGTTTTTAAGGGCTTATTTTACTTCTCATCATCCTACTCTGATTTAGTTGGTAATAAATTCACTTAATATCTTTAAGTTGAGCCCGTTTTGCCCTTGGAATGTTTTCACCCAGTCCTTATGTCAATTCATGAAGCCTTCAATAAATTTTCTTTCCTCTGTCCAGCTGCAGCAGGGGAGGGTGAGTGAGTAGCTTTCACTGGTGCCCAGAAGCCCACACAATCCCCACTGTCTTCTCCATCCCTAGCTTGCCTTTTTTTTTTTTAACTTTTTTTTCCCTCCTGTGTATGATGTTCTAGGGACTTTTGCTTATTCATTCAATTAACACCTTGCTGTGTGAATTCTTTTGGGTTTTGCTTGTTTGGTTTTTTTCTACTGCTTTCCATATTACCTACATGTAGCACCACACCCCAAAAGGTTACCAAAATTGTACCATACTGTAGTGTGATCTGATTGGTTTGGGGGTGGGCTTGGGCAACTCTCATTAGATTCCTAGGCTTTGACCCTTGCTTCACACTCTGTCATACTTTCACCACTCTTAAGCAGGTTAAAACTTGCTTATCAGATTTATAAATTAGTGGTTGGGTTTCTGTTTTCATTTAACTGTATTTCTATGTGCATTGAAACTTTTTTATTAAAGTTGCTTATATCACATTAAATAGCTTTTTCATCCCTTTTAGATATATGGAGATATACTGAAGAAAAAGCATACATATATATATATATACTGAAAAAGCATGAAATATAAATCTACATTTGTACATTTATCTAGGTATGCTTTTGCCTATGTATAAACACATTTATACAGCTATACACAGATAGGTTTACAGGACTGTTCATGCATCCAAGTGGGGTGAACTCCCACCAACCATTGACAGGCTCTAAGAGATCGTAGAGCACCTGGCTAGTCCCAGCAGCAGCAGCACTGGAGGCTCAGGGAGAGAAGCCATGGATAAAATGAGAATGTCACAGGGGTCCTGAGCTACCTCCAGGGTAAGGGAGAAGGAGGTTTTCCCCAAAACTGTGGAACATGGGAGCACATGGTAAAAGGAATACATGCAGAAGGGACTTCTGGGGTAACACCCCTTCTACCCATAGTGTGGGCCTCATGAAGGCATTTGTCATGTAACAGGACCACCTAGATAGATGGTCAGGTGACAAGAAATGTGGATGGCTTCTAGGGCCAACATGGCCCTAGAAGGGGACTGAAGGGGAGGAAGAAGGGCATCTGTCATTCCTCACCTTGTGTGAACATCAGCTTTTAATTATCAAAACTGAATTCCCACAGACAAGAGCTGCTGAGATCACAAGGAAGTACTTTGCTGTTTCATAGTAGCAATATGAAGCAGTACACTAATAAGCTTCGTAATTTCATCAATCCTCATTTCATGAGCAGGGATCTATGCCTTGGTATGACCAAACCTGACTTGCTTTAAGTCCCAGTTGATAAGAGCTTGACTATTTCCTTTTTCCTTGAACATTTGCTCAGCACAACTATAACACGTTGCAGGAGAATATAAGTTGCTTTACCTGTATCCATTATCTCCACGTCTTGATAGTAGAACATCAGATGACGCAGACCTCCAGGGGCCAGGAATCTGTTAATGCGCTCTATCTGTTTGAAATCATGTTGAGATCATAATATGTCATTGATTTGATTCATATCACAGCAACAAAGGAAGCCTTTGCTTATTTACTTATTTATAAGCATCAGAAAAATTTCACAGTTCATCAATCAAGGCTGTCATCAAGCATAACTGAAGCATGTGCTGGTAACAAATCTCATGTATAGGCCATTCATGCTGAGAAAGAAACTGAGCTGCTTTATGCTAATATGCTGATACGTGTGTCAGCACTTTAAAGTCTGGCCCCATCAACTATTTTTCTAGATCTGAGTCACTTTTCTATGTAGCCCCTAACTATATAGCTACCTTTAGCAGAAAAGGCTCCTTCAAGTTCATCTTCAGAAACATCAGGTGGTACCATTTGTGCTTTTTAGTGCAGAAAACAGGCTAAAAGATCACCAGAAGCCAGAAGAAAGCCACAATTATCCCTCTTCCATTAATAATAAGCCTCAGTTACACCAATTGCTATTCCAGAAAATCTTGGCTGAGCCCTCGAAGATGAGGTTAAAACAACTATTACACTTTTCTCTTTCCAAGTGTAGAAACTGCCAATATTTTCCCCATCTGATGGCTATTCTCAGGCATTATAGTTTGCCAGGAAACCCATATAGAAATAGAATGCACAAAGGCTGAAACAAATTCTGCTCTTTAATGTGCATGACAGTGTTCTGCACCACTCATTTGCTCTCTCATGAAGCCACAGCAATGTTGGAAGGACCTCTGAGAGGTCTTGAGGCCAGCTTCCTGTGTCACCAACAACAGCTCAGATTGTCTAGAGCTTTTCCGAGACTGACTCTCAAAAACCCCAAGTACAGAAATTGCACAACTGCTTGAAGTAACCTATTCCCATGCTGCATCACCCTTCTGGTGAAGAATGGTCTCTTGGTGACCGTTTTGCAAGATGTGACTTAATCTTTGGAGTAATCATCTGCACCCACTGAGAATAGTTCAGCTCTATCATCTTTGCAACCACTCTTCAAGCAGCTGCAGGTTACTATTTGACTGCCTCTTTTGACTTTTGACTGCCACTCAACCTCTTCTTCTCCCTCATCTCATACTACACGCGCCCTGTGTCCCTCTCTTTTTTACTTGTCTTCCACTGGACTTTCTTTGGTTTCTCAACAATATTAGCACTGAGATGGGAATGCTTAAATTTGAAGGCATGCAGATGGAAAGAGAATATGAAAGAAAACAAACCATGAAAACACAAAAATGCCCATGTTTACTTTAGTGTCAGGAAGTAAAATATCTAATTCTGTCTACCTAGGTATTTTAAAAAGTGGTATTTTTCAATGTCTCAATTTATGAATTTGTATTAGCCCTCATGCAGACACAGTCAGATCACATAAGCCATTCTATTTTGTCAAGTAGTTTCTACCTATTTTAATTTGCTAAATTAGATTACAATGAAGTCTCACAGATGCTGCTGGGAGCCTTACAGAAACAGCAACATGCAGTCTGATGTGGACAGGACTCTTGAACCCCTGTGTGCTGTGTACTCAAGGACTGGAAGACTTCACACTGTGGTTTCACTATGAAATGCAGTCACAGGTTTTAGCATACTATCTATAACCACTGGAAAGAAGAAATTCTAATCAATTTAAAAATCAATATCATTACAATAGGTCCTGCAATTAAGGACACTTCTGTTCAAATTAATTTAAAATGCTGAAAAATATTTTTTCAAGGAGAAGACTTGAGTAATCTCAGGTGTGAAGTCTGAAAACTATCTCACCAAGAACTGAATGGTAATATTAGTTCCAAAGTGTGCAATCAGCTTGGCTTTCAAATCCATCAGATTACCTGGTTACCATCAAGAATAGCATCTTCTACTTCTGCTTTGTCCAGATTCACACAAGAGGCAACAATATCCAGTAAGTAATCATGCCTGCCGTCCAGATGAACACGTTTAGCCTCCCTCTCTTCCTTGAGCTTTTGCTGTTATAAAATACAAAGTGGACAATGAAAAGCTCAGAATCTAATTTGAAGACAAAAATAAAAAACCTAAAAAATAAAAGATAATTTAAAAATATTTTTAAAAGTAAAGGTTAATACATTCTTCCACAGTTATGATTTATGTTTTTATGGCCCTCAAATGAAAATTTACATTTTGTTTCTGGTGTTCTATTTTCAGATTTATCACAACATTTCTCTCATAAATAATGTTGTACAGAAAGCTAATTTGTTGAAAGGCTTTCTAGAATAAAAAAATTATTTTATATGTACAGCTCCATTACTCTGCAAGTTACCTTCAACACCTTAAGTCCTTCCTCTCAGCTTTTCAGTCTAGTCACGTATGACCATCAAGCCAAGACAGGATTCTGACTGATCTTTGTTATTTGTGGAAGATATTGTAAGTGTTCTCTAATAAAGACAGATGCTGCTGGAGGAAGCTAGGGTTTTATACATTATCTCTTTAATATAATGAGAAGTAAAACAAACCACAAGCCTAAAGGTACACAAGTGTTTACAAATGTGCTTAACTATAGCTATTGTACCATTCTTCAAGCAGTAAGCCTTCTCTTCTAATTAAATTGAAATCCCATATGTAACACACCTCATTACATTATAGACAAAATAGCCTTCTGGAATAGTTACTGGTATTATTGTGCTTGCGGGTTACAAGATTCAATATAATTTCATTTTCAAAAGAAATTTAGAATTATGCTTCATTGGTGGTAAATTCAATCTTTATTTCCCTGGTGATTAGGAGAAAACTAGTAACTTTATAAAGTATGCATAAGTCATTTATCCATAAGCTTTTGCAGAGTCAGAAGGACCTGCATAATATACTTTATACCCTTATGTAAATATCTTTCCGACTTTCTGAAGGAATTTTCAAATACCTGGTAAATTTGTAACTACTACCATGCCTTCATAAATTCTGAATGCATTTGCAATATTTTCCATATAAAAGGCAAACATACTAATCCTATTTTTTACATAGATATATCTGAAGGACACAGTAGCAGATTAATTCGGACACGTACTGTTTTACCTCTCTCATACCCTAACATGGTCTCCAGTTTCCTGAAAGTGAAGTGTAATCACAGGATTGGCTTTTCCTACATGTTTTTAAACATGAGCAGAAATTTTCTTCCTCCTTAGATAGGCAAAAAGCAACAGTTTTGTCTGAATCAGCTTCATTCACACTAGATGATAACAACAGAATCCTCAAAACTATTGTTCCAGTAATTTGAACATAACTGATACAACATCTTTAACAAAAAGAAAACCAACCAACCAACCAAAGAAAAAAAAATACTCTACCAATTAGTTTCTATTTAATACAAAAAGAAGTTTTTTGTTTTATCTAAACTACAGAGAGACTACTTTTGTACTCTGCTTGTGTTTCCAACATAGAGCTCCAGATATATCACTACACAAGACTACATCTTACACTGGTTTTTAAGTCACCAACTCCGTCTATACAGATGCTCTTGACATATTCATAGCCTCCATTTCTTCAACAAGTTGCTGTTTGTGTAGACTGAAACCATGACCACCTTCTACTCAAACTGAACAATCATGCTCCAATGTTTGTTTCTGGTTTTTAAAACTTTTTTTAAATTGCTGTGTCTCAAGCCCTACACCAACTATACAAGTTATTGTGCATAGCTATTCATACAGCAGTGGGCAATATTTGATGTCTAAGTCCAGCAACAAGAATATTCATTAAGATACCACAAAACTTTAAGAGTGTAATTAACTTAAATTACTTAATGAACCATACCTAGAGAAGCAGGAAAGTATTAACTAAATGGTAAAGCTATAGTTTTATGACGTTTAAGACTTTGACTTGTATTTATCACATGTCCCTACTGGAAGATATTTACATTGATATGTTGGATATTTCTATTACTAATGCAATTTCCACAGATTTTTTTTCCTGATAGTTGCTGCAATACAATGCAAGAACACTCAATACAATTCAAGCTGTCTTGTTTCTATATTTTTATGAGTTATCATTTCTATAAGCTTCCTCCCCAAATGAAGTGTTGCTCAATCACAAACTGGCACATTAGTTGTTGCAGTCATTAGAAGGGACTTCTGCCTCACTTTTTAGGATCAGGTTGTATGCAGAAAAGTAAAGGAAACCTAACTTCAGTGCTTTCAACAGCAAGTCACTCATTTATGTATTTAAAAACACTAAAGAGGCTATACTGGAAACTCTTTCAGTCTAGCTTCTGAGCTTCCATTTGCGTACTACTAAAAGAATGAATTTTTAAGATATTCTTTACTTAGGATTAAGAATCTCAGAGAAAATGCTCTCATTTTCTCAAGAAAATGCTGAGCTTTCTAGCTCTCATTCTTCCCTTTCCCTTTTAGCTACCCCTCATATCTTAATTCAAATTGGCATTATGGTCATGGGCTAAGAGTTTTTGTAATTTTATATTGTGCAGTATTCACTACAGAAGTACACAGGCCTAAACAGAATCTTTACAAAAAAAAATTACCCAAGAATAGGCAGCTCTATGTAATTCAAAATTTCATAGAATACTGAAAGACTAAGATTTGAAAATGGAAGGGTGCTGAAACACACATGTTATCATTTATGTAGGTGAGAGAAATTGCTGTTACATGTAGAAATACTGACATGCAAATCCTGAAAAGTATCAGCAGCAACTCTTATCAAGGTCATACATCAAAGTCTCTTCCTAATGTCCCATGATGTTGGAGGATGCAGAATTTACAATAGACAAACAGTCTCACTTAGATATCTAGAGGGATTGTCCAAGATTTTTATGGTACAGTTTCAGCTCAGTTTTTCATGTAAAGAACGACACAGATAACATGCCAAGTTTAGTTTTGGGTTTCTTTTACCACTCTTGGTTATGAAGGTAAGAAAGGTCACATGGCACAGTCCCACAGCAGATGAAAGTCCAAATCTAAACTAATTAACTGAAAAGTCCTTTTCTAATGATTAGTCCAGTTATAACATGCAGCTTGTTTTATGTTACATAAAACCTTAAAATTCCTAATACCTAAATACTAACAATTTGTCACAGGAAACTAATTTCAATAGACGTCTTCTCCTGAGGCAAAAAAAGGGAGAGATTCTAAATCTATCTTTCATACACCTAAACCCATAAACATCTCACCATCAGTCTGAAGAAATAATTAGAGATTAAATTAAAATTTTTCATAAGTTTCCTAGCTGCTAAAAAAGTATACGTATTTAAGCAGCGGGTACTAAAAGAGCACAAGAGAGATTCAATGGGTTCTTTTTTTGAAACAACAGGCTCAGAAACCAGCTATTGAGTATTGCCAGCTTCTCCATTACAGACTGTAGCTGCTGATGCAGACACCCTGAATAGACTTAGCAAGAATGTTGTTTTGTATGCAAGTCATTTGTACACAAGATAAAACTTTTTCTGAACACTCTTTATCCAGCAAATGACACATTTTTTTGTCAGAATACTGTGCATCACTGAATTTAAACATGCAAAAAGCAAAGTCTTATGGATGAGCAAGACTTTACAGGGAAGTTCTGTAGTGAAAGAGTCAAAAAGTAAGAATGTCTTATTGTTTATTGGTCTTATCCAAAATTTATTTAACCAACATGAAATTCCTTTGTCTCTTCTTTAACTTGCTAAGATTTTTTTATATTACATAAGCCTTGCTAATGAATTTCCCTTCAAAAGTAAACTGCAAACCATTTTACACATTTTCAAGCACCCTCAGTTTTCAATTTTCAAGTTTCAATGTTTTTATTTCCTCTTTCCAAAAAAATACAAACACTAAAGAATTAGGGCAGTTCCCTTAGCTAACTCTTAAATCTCAAAAATTAGAGCTCTGCATATGTGTTATCACATTGCATTAACTCAGGAACAGTATGCTTAAATAACCAGAACTTAAAATGAGTCTAAATATCTTAATGACTTCTATATTATATTGAGGTTTCTCAATGCTAAGTATTGCCTTCAAAATTCTATTTCCATCTTAGAAGTACGGGGAAAGTGAAGTTACATTTCTATTTTCCTTCATGGCAGCGTCAAGTCCTGTTTTGTTGCCACACCTAACACCATACTCTTCAGTGTACTAATGCAGCATTTGTGAAATTATACCATTATCAGACCATCGCAACAATCTGGACAAGAGACAAGTACCAGTAGCCAAATGCATAAACACCTCCCAGGGCAAATCTGCCTTTCAAAACAAATCATGCAACTAACATCATCCACTTATGCCTACTTTAAAACACACATTTTTCTATGCCCACCCCCTTCAATACACACCTTTATTCAAATTATATATTTATTAGTCTAAACCTAGTTCAAAATTCAGTTTTCCTTACCTTTATCACTCTGCCAATGCTCCGTTTCCAAAGCTGTTTTCTTCCAGCTCTAAACATTGTACTATTCAATATAAGCATTAAGCACTGTTTTTCAGAACAAGCCCCAACCCAAGGGGAAAGCTTCTACATTGATCATCCCCCACAACATTTTGTTTGACTTTTCTTTCAGCAAGAATGCCAAAATAACTCTGAAAAACAGAGTAAGGACCTTAAAAAACCACCACCTATTAACCTTATCTCTGTATTTAAAATTCAGTTCTAGTGTGCATACAAATTGCTGGAAAATTAAATTGCACTGCCACACAAACAAGAGGTCTCTAGCCACCAGAATTTACTGCCTACAGATTAGGCCTTGCAAGTTACTGCTACCAACCACAGTGTTGTTAAGGTGATACTGTTTACATACAAACACGGCTGGATACAATTCATCATACTCAAGGGCACCATAACTATTTGCAAAAGTCAATTTTATAACTGCTTCTCTGATTTGTGTTTAGCCTTCTGAAGCAATCCTTGTGTCAACAGGCATCTTTGTTTCCTTGTCACAGGTGACTGTTTAAATATACAGCAACAGTCAAGCGACTTTCAAACATCTTTTACTTACAGACTTGTAAATTACTGAGTTTTCTATTCATGTTTTTAATACAAGTACGCTCAGCCACACTTATTTTTCAGTTGTACAAGGGTTGCTTAATGCAGAAATGTTTCTTCAGCAAGATATTTTAGGTTTTTTCTTCCCTTAATTTTTTTCCACTTCAGTGACTGAATATAATCCAATGTCCTCTTGAAATGCCAAGAAAAACAATCTAATTATCTAGTATTAGTAACAAGAAAACAGACATTTTACAGCTATTTTTGGCTTAAAATGTCCCTAAATATTTCTGCTTCCACTCATATCAATGTGAGTAATGTCTAAAAGCACCTGACAACCTTAGCATTGACAAAAATCACTTAAGTGAAAACCATTTTCCCTGCATTATCTACATTTTCCCCACCTACTGTAGTCAAATGCAATTGTGCATACATCTTTGAAACAGAAAGACTGAAAAATTGCATTTAGGGTAAAAGTAAACATTCATAGATTTCTCTGAACCCTTTACAGGCTTATCGTTTAAAATTAAACATGCTGTTAAATATTACCTATAAAGTTAATTCCTAAGGATATATTCAAAAGACTGAGGAATTAATTATTTACATTCTGTTGGAAAGAGTCTAGAGGAGATCAGCTGCTAAGCTGATCACAAGCCTGGAGCAACTCTCTTGTGAAGACAGGCTGAGAGGGTCAGAGCTGTTCTGCCTGGACAAGACCAGACACTGCGGAGACCTTCCAGCACCTACTATTTCCTAAAGGGGCCTGAAAGAAGGCTGGAGGGACTTTTCACAAGGGCATGGTAGTGATAGGACAAGGGGTAATGGCCTTAAGCTGCAGGACAGAAGGCTCTTCTCTGTGAGGGTGGTGAGGAATTGGCCCAGAGAAGCTGCCCCAATCCTGAATGTGTTCAAGGCTGGCTGGATGGGGGCTCTGAACAATCCGGTCTAGTGGAAAGTGTCCCTGCCCATGACAGAGGGGTTAGAGCCAGTTGATCTTTGAGGTTTCTCCCAACCAAAACCATTCTATGATTCTACAGTTCTTTGCATAAGGTATGATTTCTAAAGTAAAAGCTCGGTCCAGCTGACTTAACTGCCATGCAGAAATAAAAGTTATTTTTTTAAAAAGATAAGGAGAAAAAAAAATTATTTAAATCTCCTGAGAAACCAGCTAGAAATCATGGATCTTTTTCCTAAAATACTATAAAGTCATAGCAAATAACTTAAAGAATCACAAAATTATGAGAACTTAAAAAAATTTCCCGAAGTCATCTAGACCAGACTTTTGCTCAGAACAGGTCCAATTTGAATGGGTTGTTCAGAGATGTTTGCAGATCGAGCAACTCTAAGGGTGGGAATTCTGCAGCCTCTGGGACTATATAACTGTGTCCAACATAACTTGACCATCCACCATGAGGACTGTTCCCATCTAGCTGAAATCTGCCACGTTCCAGTTTGTGTATGTTGGCTCTTATGCACACCTTAATGAAGCATTAATGAAGGGTTCAGCTCTGCCCCCTCTCTACCCTCTCATTAGACAATTATAGGCTGCAATAAGGTCTCCCCTTAGCCTTTTCTTCCTGTGGCTAAACAAACAGAGTTCTCTCAGTACCCACCACTGCTGCTTCCTGTTTGTCTACACAGCCATGCAACTCACCAGAGAGCGCAATCAGGCTGACCATGAAGAACGTCACACTGGTGAATCCATGATGGCTGCTCACAATCCACTTTTCAGTGCTTCACGTGCCATGAAATGGCTTCCAGAACAGTTTGCCCCGCAACCTTACCAGGAGCAGCTGATTGGTGTGTCCTTCCCACAATCCTACCTTTTCTCCTCTTTGAAGACAAGAGGACACAGTCTTAAGCTGCACCAGGGGAGGTTTAGTTTGGACATTAGAAAGAATTTCTTCACAGAAAGGGTGACTAGACATTGGAAGGGGCTGCCCAGGGAGGTGATGGAGTCACTGTCCCTGGAGGTGCTCAAGAAATACTGGACATGGCAGTGCCATGATCTAGTTGGCACAGTGGTATTGAGTCATAGATTGGACTTGATGATCTCAAAGGTCTTTCCCAACCCAGTTGATTCTGTGATATGTGTAACATTTGTCTTTTTTCCAGTTATTGGGAACCTCCCCAGATCATCATTGCTTTTTGAAGACAGATGGGCTTCAAAATGACATTTCCTCTCTCAAGACCCTCAGGTATATCTTATCTGCTCCCATGGACTTCTATACAACTGACTTAAGTGTTCCCTAACACTATCTTTGGCTATCAAGGATAATCCCTCAATTTTGTACACTATGCAAGGAGGCTTGAAGATCTAAAAGAGCCAGAGGTCAAAGCCAGTTCATGAAAACTGATTTTTAAAGTCACTAAAAAATTTCAGTCTTCCCAAGTTCTTTTCTCCTTAGTCTCCTGTTCCCTGAGAAGTGGCCTATATTTGCTTGTGCTGTCAGTGTACTTAAAAATGATATTGTCATTTCTCTTTGCCCTCCTCAGAAGTTTGAACTTTAGCTGAGCTTCTTAACTCTACCCCTGTGAACTCAGGCACTGTGTCTATATCTTTCTAGAGTGGCTCATCCCTGATTCTATTTCATCCCAAGCTTCTAAGGAAGCTTGCATATTTAAATTCATACGCTCTGTGTTCATCCTGCTGGCCTCCTACGAGGTCTCCTCTTCCTTCTGAACATTGAATGGCTTGTCTGTGTGTTCCAATGATGTTATGCTTGCAGGTCACAAAGTTTCCTCAGCCCTGTTTCCCACTGGGGAAGTCCCTCATGAGTTCCTGCCAAGATTCCCTGACAATGTCAGAAATTTAGACTAATGTTCTAAAGGTTCTAAGGTTTTTTCAGGGTTTTAAGCTCCACAATCTCATGATCCCTACAGTTAAATTTTCTCTCAACTTCCCCATCTTCAACTAACTTTCTTGTTTATAAATGGCAAGCCTAACAGAGCATCTCTGTCAGCTCATTTATCATTTGCAAAAAGAAATAATCTTCAAACTCCAGAAACCTTAGTCATTTTAAGTAACTTGGAATGTGACATTTTTAGAATTAAAATGACTGTCAGTCATAACAAAGATTAATCTAACCCATGAAGGGAACCCATATATGTGTTGATATCAAATAATCACAAATCACTACCTTACACAGGAACTCTCCTTGCAGCTGTAATATATCCTCAGAATCCTTGAGGCAGACTGCATTTACAGTACTAGATTATACACTGGTATTGGTTAGAGTTATTCAGTGGTCATTGATGTTTATGGAATTTAATGTGCTGTAATCTTCCATCTCATTAAGTTATAAAAAAGAAAGCAGAAAATAATGAAGTGGTTGAGACAATGCTTGACTGCCATCATCAGGTCACTGCTGTGACCTCGGGTCGAAAATCAGACTTCCAGCAGAGCCAGTTTAGCACGATATTAATGCAACCAACCCAGAAGGCTGAGAAGCAACATTTTGGTCAACAATATGCCAGACTCTTATAACCACTGCTTCTTCTTCTGCTTATAAGCCACAAAAACAAATAATGCTCAGCCTTGAATAGTTTTGTTGATTTTGGCTTAAACTGCTATAAAAATGTTGTTTTTGGAATTCACTTCACATCCACTAGAGCATTGGGTAGTGTTTAATGGCTATATAAATGGGTCAAATAATCAAAGTTGATTTTTTTCAGATTTTTGACCAGAACAGTTCTTGCTGAGGCAGAGTTTATCAAGGATTCTTGTTCCATCCCAGTACCAGATTTGACTTATATAAACACTTTTATAATTTGGGGGAAAAAATTTTCTTGCAGATTAACCAACTTTAAAAAAAAATCCTCTTTTACCTTTATTTTATTGGTGATCCAGAATCAGATCTGTGACTTGAAGAATACATTTCCTCCCCAGATGCTTCAGGAGTGCAAGATCCACAGTGAAGTTGGATTATTTTTAATAATTTAATTTACAATTAATGCAGATATGTAATCTTGTATTACAACTGAGAATTCTAAGAATAAATTTAGTCTGTCATATGTCTCTGGCTAGTCTTGGGTTTGCTCAGCACCCAGAAAAGAATTAAGTCAGATTTGGGATAAGTTACCACTGTGCAAATGAGTAAAACTATGAAGAACACAATCAACTGTGTCAGAGAAACACTTTTCAAACTAAAATATTGAGTTGTCATACTATTTTAGGAATTATGAATTTCATTTCACAATGTCTTTGTTCATTTTCCAGTATCAAAATTAGTAAACGGGCTAACATCAGGCTGGAGATCAGCCACTAGTGGGGTTCTGCCAGGCTCCATCCCCTCAGTGTGATGGGAAGAGGAGCAGCAGACACTGCTCTCTTCTCTGTGGCAACAAGTGACAGGACCCAAGGAAATGGCCTGAAGCTGAGTAAGAGGAAGATTAGGTTGGCTATCAGGAAAAGATTTTTCACCCAGAGGGTGACTAAATTCTGCAACAGGCTCCCCAGGGCAATAGTCACTGCATCAGCCTGACAGAGCTCAAGTATTTGGACAACGTTCTCAGGCATATGGTTTGACTCCTGAGGTGTTCTGAGTAGAGCCAGGAGTTGGATTTGATTATCCTGATGGTCTCTTCCAATTCAATATATTCTATGATTTTTTTTGTTAGTGTTACATTGCACAGTTTTGGCAAGGAGGGTTCTTTTACTGTGGGCAATTAGGAGTAATAGATAGTTGTTAGCTACCATCTAGTGGTTAAAAGCTGAAAGTGTACATGACTTTCACAAAAGTCTATATAAAATTCGGCAATGGAAATATTCTTTACAGAGATGATCACTTAAAAATCACAGATGAAAATCTGCACTGAATATAACTGGAGGAACTTAAAGAAAAGGATATTCTACTCTGCTGCATTCTCTTGATACAACTACAATACGAATAATCAGAGCTAAAAGTAGATATTACCTTGAGCTGCTTTCAAAGTCAAATAACACTGAGGCTTTAATACCTTGAAGGCAAAAATTTTTAACTGTTTTTCTAAGAAAAATTAAAACTTCAATGTATTTAGTGATTTCCTGCACTAGTAGGCACATGAATCGCCTGTCATTCCAAAAAAATGCTTTTTGTCTTAAAATATCTAACAAATGTACTGTTTGTCAGCCACCTAAAATCCTCAGCTCAAAGACATTTTTAAAAAGGAAAAAAAAGGAGAGAGAAAATTAAAAGCTATCATACATAAAAATTACAATTCCTACTTGCTTGATTAGGTAACAAATATGACTAAGACTTTAACCTTTAATAATGTTATGTTGCTATTCAACAAGGATTTTATGCAAAAAATAGTACTGCTAAAAGAACTAACCCACCACATAGGAAGTCCTAGTGTAGTTCCCTGTTCTGCTTTAGGCAAAATATTTGTTCTCCAGGCTATGCTTGCCTATTTGATCCACTGCTAATAAAATAAAATTTAAAGATAAAATAATTATATAGTTGACAGATAAGTAATTAGTCTTCCATTTACCGAGACAAACAGGATGCATGGGTCTTACCAAATGAAGAGACATTATAACGAGGACAGAAAATTGCCATTCAGGTAACCATGTAAGTGATACATTTTCCATTTTAAGGAACTACAAAACATCACACCTTCTCTGACCTTTCCTATTTCAAATTATGTGGACATCGTGCCCGTCAATTTAGCCAGCACAAGGATCAAAGGCAAAAATACCCTGCTTCAGGATCTTCAACCATCCCTAGCACTGCTCAAATATTCCAATATCCCTAGAAATGCGGACTAACGAGAATGATAAATTCTCAGCATGCAACTGAAGACCAGTAAAAAAACAAGGTCCAGATTCACTGGAAGATGAGAACACTGCTGAAATGAAAGGAATGGTTTTGGAAGAAACAATTTAGGTAAACTTTGTTGCTTTTACTCTTAAATATTAGGAGGTTTTAAACCTAGCCTGAGGAAGTATTATCAGGAACTAAAGATAATTTGTTCTCAAAATACATATCCACTTGCGTGAAGTACAGGGAGCTAATGATGTGATAAGGCAGAGTGTTCCACATGCCACATTGCAAGCCATAGCAAAAGGCTGGACAGTAAAAGGTTGTCCTTTTGAACAAGGTGGGAGAAAACAAAAGCTAAAACAAGTACAGAACTGCTTTTACCTAAGCAGGAAAAGTCCTAGGAACAAAGTTGGAGGATCTCGGATTCTATCTTCAATCTAAGAAATGGCTGTAACAATAGCACTAGAAACTACCAGAATAGCATAAGGAGGGTATCCATTGGTACCTTGTGCCATACATCAAGGTATTTACTACATAGGAAATGTGGAGAAGTGCACTCTGGTTTTAAAGACTTCAGTGTTCAAACAAGTTAGTGAGTCAACCAGAGACCAACAGCCTAAAGTTTCAGTCACAAATAAGATAGACACAGCATATGATATTACTGTCTGCCTAATGAGCCTGGAAGTATTGACTGTAACATGCTGACAGTGATAAGGTGGAGGGCCCATGGCAGGGAACAGAATCAGCAAGTAACTTCACCTGTATTCATGCACACCTGGGAAATACCATTTCAGATTGCAATACGATACTAATTTTTTAGACATCAATAATAGAAAGTTCACAATTCAAAAATACATGAGGCTTCAGTGTCTAAAAAAGCACAATATCAGGTTCAAAATATTAGTGTTCAAATAAAATACAAAATTTAACAACCTCAGAGCTGTAAAGGCCCAGAGAACCTGACTGGTGATGGGATGGATTGCGGCGTTGCATCCCCACGCTCTACCCAGGCCACACAACAACCTGAGTGGTACTCATGCATGGTATTAACACATCATGAGAAAAAACAAGGCTTTGCTGGAGAAGGAAGGCCAGGTTGGAGATAGAGCAGCACTATTTCCTGAGAAGGAACCACAGCACAAGTGTAAGAATGAGTGGCAGGAAGTGGGCATGAACTATAACATGGGATTGAGGCACCACTGACCCCCGAAGCCTTCCAATGCCTTTCCAGAAAGGCCTGCACATGATAACTAATTTACATAGAAAGAGAAACCTGTCCATAAAAAAAGGTACTTTCCCAAGCCTGTGCAGTGCCCCTCAGGACCCTGGATGTCTCACTGGCTGGACTGACACAGCTGGATCAATGCTTATCTGTTGGATCGATGCTGGAACCAGAAGTGATGACATTTTCTCTCTTTTCCTCTCTTCCTTTCTTTATTTAATTCATCCCACACTCTAATTTCTCCTGCTTTCCCTTTTCCTTTACTTTCTCGTTTTCTTCTTTAATTAATCTCTTCCTCTTTAAATTCTTCCTTCCTGTCTGCCCCACTCTTTTATCCAAACCCCTGTTAAGTGTTTACATAGTAGGTCAGACTTACACACCAGTTTCCATACCAAGTGTGCAATTTACTAAAAAAACTTTCGAATTGTTTGCATACACTCTTACTTTTTTTTGTTCCTGTTGACCAAAGAGCATTTACAGATCTTAGATGTTCCTTCCTCTTAAGGGGGGTCATCACAACAGCACTAGCAAAAGCTTTAGAAAAGCCAGTGCATCGTCAAACAGGGGAACCACTACAAGTAAGAAGATAGAAATAACCAGTCAAAAGAACTAAATCTTTGCAGACAACATACAAACTAGCAAGCCAGTGAGCATAGCTAAAAAGTGGAGCAAAAGCCAGCAGGCATCCTCCAAAAAGCTGGAACAACAGTGACATGGAAAAAATCCAGGTAAATTAAAACCTGACAGCTCAGACAAAGATGCAATAAAGCAAGGTGAAACAGACTGAAAAATAGCAAATAAGAAATAAGTGCTGATAATGAGCTCCCTTCCATGCTGCACCTCATAACAGGAAACTTCCCACAATGTCTTCAAAAAAACCAAGGCATTGCAAGGCGGGGGTGCTGGTTGATGAGAGGCTGGACATGACCCAGCCATGTGCTTTCACAGCCCAGAAACCAAACTTGTCCTGGGCTGCATCCAAAGCAACATGGGCAGCAGGGGAGGGAGAGGATTCTGCCCCTCTGCTCTGGTGAGAACACTCCTGTGCTGGTTGCAGCTGGTTGTGCTGGTTGCAGGAAAGACATAGACCTGTTGGAGTGAGTCCAGAGGAGGGCCAACAAGACTATTAGAGGGATGGAGCACCTATCCTAAAGCCAAAGGCTGAGAAAATTGGGTTTGGTCAGCCTGGAAAAGAAAATGCTTTGGGGTGACTTAATTGTGGCCTTCCAGTACCTGAAGGGAGTTCACAGGACAAAGAGGGACTTTTTGTAAGAGCACGTAGTGACAGTACAAGGGGAAATAGACTCAAACTAAAAAAGTGTAGGAAGAAAATCTTTACTGTGAGGATGGTGAGAAAACAGAACAGATTGCCCAGAGAGGCTGTGGATGCCCCATCCCAGGAGGTGTTCAGGGCTAGGCTGGACAGAGCTTTGAGCAACCTAGTCTACTGGACGGTGTCCCTGCCCATGGCAGGGGGATTGGAACTAGATTTTCTTTAAGATCCCTTCCAAGCCAAACCATTCTATAATTCTATAAGAAAGCAATAGAAGAGTACTAACTTTATAAACATTTTTGCTGCAGAATTCAATTTTTTTTCACAGAAACCTCCCATTAAGGAGGCAATATATTAGGGCCAGATTATAAGTATATAAGCTAAAAAAGAAAAAAAAAATTAATGAATGGAAACTAATGCCTCAGATGGCTAGATGCCCAAAAATTGGAAAGGAACTCAAAGACAAATGAGTAAAACTTCTTAATGTGAAATGTACTCTGCAACCATATCAGAGGACTGCACTCTGGCTAATATAATAAATGTGCATTTTCACGGTTATTTGAATGAGAAACACCTCATGAGGAAGCCTTGGTAGGTAAAGTAACAGGCATTATATTAAGGCATATAATTAAGAGGCAGCTAAAATTATTTAATTTCCAAAGGAAAACTCAAAAATATTTTTGTGAAAGGGAGAAACACTCATCATGAACTGCTGAACTTCACTAAAGATGTTAACAAGCATTAGTGTAAAGAAGATTGAGCTACACTATATGGATTTGTAAATAAAGCTTTCAAAAAGATCAATTGTCAAGTGCTTTTAGGAGAAGCATAAGGGAATTGACCTTCAAAGACAGAGACTTGATTAAATGTTGGAATGGAGAAAAGAGGAAAAAATGAATAGTTAGATCTTACAGCAACAGTTTTAAGGTATAAGTGGAGTGCTACAGGCATCTGCACAGACAGATGAAAGAGTGACATCTGCAGACAAAACTATGTTATTCAAGGTAATAAGAAGGAGCACAAAGAATTACAGAAACTTCTAAGAATGAGCAACTATGATGTGTTAGAACGGCAAAAGAAAATTCAGTGTAAGCTAATGGGAAAATAACAAATCTAAACTTAAATTCACATCAAAATTTTAGTCTCTAAACTAATCAGTACTAACACAAAACCTATTACTACCTTTGTGAGCAACTGGCTAACATAAAGACACTAGTTATTATCCTAATTATAAGGGGTCATGATTGATCACTACTAGTTAAAATTTCACTCTTTCATTAAGCCTAAGACAAGTGCACAGTCTAAAAAAAGTAAAAGATTACTGGAGACAAGTTTTTAAGAATGTTTCCATTTTAGGCATATTAGATGATGAAATAGAAATTTGTGAAAAATGCAGCTTCTTTGAAGTTATCACTATAAAGGTCAAAAAAATTTTTTGTACTTTTTCTAGATCAGCATGGGAAGCTGGGCAAATTGATTACGTCAATTGTCACTTTTTAAGGTAGTAAATACTTTTACAGATATTAACTACCTTCTACAAGCTGTTTTCTTATCCTTTTAAGTGAAACCAATGATGTTTGTAATTGTTTGTATTTTTTGTTCTACTGCTCTTTATTTACTTTAGCTGGATTTTTTGCCTGATTTTTTTTCTGATATGCAAACCACAAGAGAAGTAAATCAATAACTAAAAACTTGGTTGTACGTGAGATGTTTCTGGGTAGCTTAGCACTAATAACAAAACGTCCATTTGGATGATTTGTTTTGCATGGAAGAGCCAAAAAAAATGTCAACTAAAAGCTCACATTTTTGCCTGGCTATCAATGGATATCAGACAAGGCATTTGATTCAGGCCCTACAAGTTGTTCCATGTCCCAAAAATATCTTAAGCTTAGTTGCCAGCACCAAAAGAACACATGGATCCACACAGAAGCAACTAAACAGACATGGAATCTTTTTTTCCCTTTTGGTAATATTAACATTTGGGGGGGCCTATTGCTGTGCTGAATTTAGGCTTTTTCACCACACTTGTTTACAGTTTTTTAGAGTTGTTCAGACACAGCTGATCTAAACTGCTCTACAGCTTTTTAAATCCCCATTCATAGGTGGATTGAGCTCACAGGAGTAACTCCTCTGACCTACAGGTCACAAGAAAAGCACTTCTTATGCTCCAGAGACAGAAGCCAGCTCTGCAGCTCATACTGAGTAAGTCATACAATCATTTAGGGTGGAAAAAACTCTAAGATACAGTCAAATCACAGAAGTTTGACCATATAGCAAACAAGATGTAAATAACTTGTGCACTACATATCTATGCCATTACAGATTTTAATAAAAAGGTATTTCCATTGTACTGTATCACGATTAGGCACAACATATTCATTAAAACAGTTGAGTAGCTATGCTGAGCTTGTTGGGTTTTTTCCCAGTTACTTAGAAGTTATTTAAACCCTCAGCTGCCCTTTGGACCATTCCTACCACTCTTAGCTTGAGGTGTGCCTACCAGACCATCTTTGAAAAGAGCTAGATGCATTAGCTAAAAATAGAAGTTGCATGGCCCTTCTTCCACAGTAACTCAGGAAGAGATATTTGTTCAGCTGTGTTACTAGCTCATACAAGAAGACTTCAGTTTGAAAACATTGAAAGTAAAATGTCTTCCTTGTTTTCTTTCCCTCCTCTAATTTACTAAGACATGCACAACTAAAGGAAATTAAATCCTTCCACACATAGATTTCAAAATGTAGAGTGATGGAGGAAGTGTTTTTATTTTGTAAGGTTATGACATTTTAAATTAATATTTATTTCCAAGTAGCCTTTAAGAATGCCTTACTAATCTTTCAGTCTACGGGAATTATTTACCACCAAACAAGATTCCAATTAATGCAACTTTTACCTACTTATTTCCTTAAAATTTAAGTTAGATAAAAATTTAATTAAAGAGAGCTGCAGAAACTAAGTGTATTTAATTCATGTCACCGAATTCTTTGACTAATAACAAAAAACATCCACTTGGCAATTTTTAATAGTAGCAGCTATGGCATGAAAAACAGTGCTTGCCAACCAGCTGATGTAGTAGTGCTGGCTTTCATACTGGTTCTTTTTCTCTGAAGAAATAAAAAGCATACCCCATAGATTTCTATTTCTTTTACACACTGTAATTCTTTTTTCTTCTCTCTTCTTAGTAAAATTTTAGTTTTTCATTCTTTCTGAAACCAGTCATCCTCTAACAAGGATGACTCTGAGCGCTAAGCATTTAGAGATTTATTTTTTTTTTATTATTAACCTAAGATTTAAATTGCTACCTTTACTGGACCTCTGGAGGCTCTCCCCTAACAAACCATTGTATCGAGTCTTCTCTTTTTCTTAGTACTTCCAGAGCTTTTTTCCCCTAGCCATGATCTCATGACTGCAATACAGCAAGCTGGGGGAGGGGAAAATTAATATCCAAACCCCTTTATCCACATTTTTCTCAAGATTTAAAATTACTTGTAATGGAACACTGTTGTAAAAATTCTTCTGAGAAAACAAAGTCAGATTCCAAAAGCTTTTCCCCAAAGTTACTACATTGTTTGCACGTGGCTAAACCAACACTCCTGAAAACTCTCCTTCTCAGCTTTTAGCAGGAAATCCCTCTTCACAACAGTTAAATAATTGTCCAGAGGCCTGTTCCTATCATCTGGGAGGGAGATCAAACAACCCCACCACAGGTGGAGGTTAAGCTCACTGTTTTGTTGAGACTGTTACAGTCCCCTGATGTATTTCAGTAGATTTGAACTTCAGCTTTTAAATTCCAACAAATCTGAAAACATCTTATGGCATAATACTTTCAGGTGCTTTCACCTCAATAACACCAAAGGCTTAGAGTTCTGTAGTCCTTCACGCTGTTTTCCAGAGCCTCTGTGGGCAGGTTTTTTTACCTTTGCTATTCTGGTGCTAATACTCTTGTACTGTTATTCCCTATGGTCCGCACCTGCAAACCCCTAAAGTGCTGTTGCTATTCCCTCTGACAAATGATCACTCTTTCTCAGTTTCTCCTTTCTTTGCTTTTTGTCTTTGAAGATTTTAGTTTACATTAGAAAAAAACAAACATAATGCATACCAAAGTAGAAAGCAGCCATAGAGGACGCTTGATAACTATTACTGGATAACATATGTGCAAAGAGATTTAAAAACCAGTAAGCAACATTTACATTTGACTGGCATACTCCAATAAGAAGTAATAATAGGGAGTTTGGACAAGTCCCAAGGGAAAGACAGGGCCTAGTAATATTCCTGATCCTTATCATTGCCACGTGCTGCACTGGAGGCGTAGACAGACCAGTGTAAGAGGATGCTCAGCAGGCACCCATCACCTGGCTACACTGCTGGAGAGCATCCTCCTCTCCCTCCCCCACCTTCTGCTGGTTTTTACTTTTCCCTCAAAAAATAAATCCTCCATCTTTACAGCCAATGGATGCCATCAGTTAAAAAATCCTGCTAATAAATCCTAGTAGAAAGATGTTCTTATTTATACATTCTTTGTACACAAACAAAATTTCATAGAAAATCAGAGTAAAAGAAATTATTTCATACCAAGGAGTTCTGTGCTTCTTCATCTAATTTATATTAATAAGCAGTTCACCACATACAATAAGCATTCTTCTTGAAGAGGTCAAAAAGAGAAAATAATTCAGAACAGAAAGAAGGGAACTTTTATTTCTTAATTAAACTACAGATCATTAGAAATAGATTTCAGAAATCCCTATTTCCACATTTTACATTTTCACATCTTAAAACAGGCCAAATTAAACTCATGAGATGGAGAATGCTAGACATTTAAAATGCTTTTGGTATATAGATTTTTAGGAATAAAATGGTAAAGAAAGAGGAACTACTGACTCAAACTTCTGCCACCTGATTGTACATCCAGGTTATGATCTCGTAATCCCTTAGCAATTGGAGCTTGAATGCTCCACTCTCTATAATCTGCTAAACAAAACACTTCTTTTCTATAGTAAAAATCTGAGTGTTCTTTATATTCTTAGTGTTCATGGCACACTATGTGTTCCATGCAGTGGAAAAACCTGGTATATTTTCTTTTGTAAACTATTATCTAAAATACAAAGGCTTGAATCACACATTTCTGTCAAAAAATACCAGCTTCTTCTGCATTCTGATAATAAAAGTGAAGTCATTTAAATTAGTCTAAAATTTGCTATTGAGACCAATCTTCAACTTGCTGTAACAACAACTATGTTCATGGGTGCTAGTCACAAAAACAATATGGGAATCACAAATGGAATAGGAAAATATGATTTGGTACACAGATTAGAAGACATCTCTAAATTCATCAACATGGAGGATTTATTTCTCCAAGAATCTGAAGTTTCTAATACTTTTCATACAATTTACTAATATTTCTTTCTTCTTTTTTTTTTTTTTTTTTTTTTTTGTCATGATACTTTAGTAGTGCCTTCAGCTTTTCTAGGAGTCCTGAATGCTTCCAACAGCGTCACAGAAAGCATCTCCTTTCTGTCTCCTCAGCCAAGCAGGAAAGAATCTGATTAGAGTACAAATAGAATAGATACTTGAGAGTAAACTGTACTCAAAAAAATTAAGTGAAGAAGGTCGAGGCTTTTTGTCCTGCAACAGCCTCCAAGTAGTCTTCTATAACTCAGCCTGCCCTTCCTTAATCTTAGAAAATATAAGGAATGTCAAGTGCCACTCTCTGCACTAAGTATTTTTGTTCACTTTTAATCTACTTCCCCTATTACCCTATGTGCTGGGTTTGGATGAGGTAAATTCCTCCCTAGTAACTGGTACAGTGCCATGTTTTGGTTTTGGATTTGTGCAGGAAACAGCGCTAATAATTCAGGAATATCTCAGTCACTGCAGAGCAGTGCTTACCCAGCCCCAAAGCTTTCTTACCCCACCAACAAAAGGCTGGAGGAGCACAAGAAGCTGGGAGGGAGCACAGCCACAACAGCTGACCGAAGGGGTATTCCAGACTACATGGCATCATCCCCAGTATATAAAACAGGGGAAGAAGGAGAAAGGGGGGGGGGGGCATTCAGAGGAATGGTGTTTGCCTTCCCAACTCACACTGCATGTGATGGAGCCTATAGGAAGTGGTAGCCTATATGAAGTGGTGAATGCATTCATTAACCTGCTTTGCTTGCATGCAGCACTTCATTTTCCTTATTAAACTATTTTGATCTCAACCCAAGAGTTTCTTCATTTTTAGTCTGATTTTCTCCCCCATTCCAGTGCAAGGAGAGAAGTAGGTGAACTGTTACATGGGCTTTGTATTTGTATTTGCCAGCTGGGCTAAACCACGAGACCCTGCGATCTACTTGGTATCACAGGAACACCACAACATGTGAGGCACATTGTTATCTCCCGGAACGATTGGTGCTATGTCCCTTTCTGTTGAGCAGTTAAACTGGACCAGCTGCAGCCTTTCATCATTAGCAATGCCACTGCACAGAGGCAGAAGGTGCTCAGTGTTATCTCTTTCCCTGTGGTCCAACCCCAGGTTCTCACTCCAACACCTCCTTCAGGTATTTTAAATGTTTACTCAGAAACCTACAAGTAAAACCAGTTATTTGCCAATAACCAAGCACTTCCCTTTATATAGCTTTACCAATAGAGGAAGTATAGATTGCAAATTTCAACATTACATAAACAAATGCCAAAACAAATTCCACAAAAGTGGCAATAATGCAAAGTTATAGTTATCCTGGGCTTTCTGGGCTGTACATGAGCAGCCTACATCTTCCAACCATGTCAGAGAGGAATTTGCTTCTTGGTGATAAATCAAATCTTTCTAGCAAAAGCAAGACTGCTACTGCCTGCTTAACTCACACTCACAGTAAAAAGCTGCAATTGTTGCTGAGCAACCAGAACTGTGCTCTTGCTGTGTCCCCAGCTTACCATCTCTCCCTGCACATTCAGAGTGGAGGGGGTTGGACACAATGCCCCATAGCTGCTGGCTATTAAACCTCTTTCTGCTTCTGTGGCACATGATTGTTATTTGTCATGAAGCGTAATCATTCTTGATGTGTTTGGAATATGACACTTTGATTAAAATTCAAATAAATGTTAATATAAAGAGTGGATTCATTTTTATCCCTAGCTTCATAGATCAAATACCTAATTAACTACATTTTTAATTAAGCTCTTGTAAACAAAATAATATATTTTTTATGAAAGTTTAATGTATTCTAGATTATATTACCACAGCATTGAACTGACTCTCTTTGCTTGAAAATTTTAAGTTTTGGTAGAGTAGCCCTTATTATAAACAATTTACTCTTTAAGAGATAAGCACAACTACTTTTCAAGTATGCAATTGTACAGAAATAGAGGCTTAAATGCATCTGGAATATGTCCTGGCAACCACTGCAAAATTTAAGAATGAGGGGCATTTGTATTGCTTTAACATTATGGGAATCTGTATGGAATCCAACCATCTCTAGCATCTATGAAGTACACGCCCCCTCCAGGAAAAGGCCATCGAGTTAGCTCCCGTCAGTAGTGAAAGAACATACTGGCAACTTCTCTGCTCGTAGATACATCGAGAAGTCAGCCAAAACAAAGGGAAAACAAATAGTTTGCAAGAAACAGTTATACAATTGATTAACGGTGTTAATCCTTGAAATAATGTTGATGTGTGTTTCGACTCAACGAAGAGTCGAAAGTAACTATTAGAGTGGAGCTGAAATGAACGGACTTCCAGTGTGATGCAAGAATCGGAATTTACACGGTTCTTCTTTACTGGAGGACTAAAGAGCATCCTGTGACGCAGGTACTCTTTTAAAACAGACTCTTTTAATGATTTTATACGTGAAGTCTTGTCACAAGAGGAGAAATTGCCATTAGAAACAGCTGCCCTCCTCATTAGATACAGCAGCGTGCAGTTTGTTTATAAGCAGTAAAAGTTGGAATTTCATCACAGATAGAAACGCCTTCTCCGAGGAGGCAAACTACGCCTGGTTATCCCCAGTTCCGAGCGCACGCCGCTCCAGGGCGGAGGGAGAGGCGGTGATCTCCGCTCCGCACACCGCGGGTCCGCACCCTCTCCCTCGCACACCCTCGGGACAAAAGTTACGGGCGGGGCCGCTCCACAGCTCCCTTTCCAGGCCGGCTGCGAACAGGGGACTCTCCGCAGCCTCGCGGCTCGCCTGCCCCGGGGCTCCCGCGCTCCCTCCCTCGCTCCCTGCCTCTCTCCCGGCGCGTTGTTCCCGCCGCGCCCGCACCTGCAGCGAGTCCGCGCCGCGCTCCGCCGGCTCGGGGGGCTCTGGCCGCGGCCCCGGGCGGGCGGCAGCGGCCACGGCCGGGCCCTGCGGCTGCTCCGCCGCCGCCTCCATCGCCCGGCGTGGTTGCCATGGCGAGGGGCTCCCGCCACCGCCCCCCGCCGTCCGGTGGGCGCTTTTTGAACTTCCCCGTCCAGCCCGAGGTCAGTCCCGGCTCCCGTGGAAACGGGCTGCCGCTGGCGGGGAGACTCCCGGCGTGCGGGACCGGCGCCAAAGCCTGCAGCGACGCGAAATTCCCCGCTCCCAGCGGCCGCCCTCCGGCCGGCTCAGGGGGTCCCCGGCGACAACACGCTGCCCTAAGGGTGAGACAGACGCTTTGTTACCGCCCTAAAAGCTGAAAACTCGTATGAGGTACAGCAGTAAGACCTCAGACATAGCGACATGATCTCACCTTTAACATCTCCTTCTCAGGAACTCCCAAACGTTTGCGTTTGTGCAGCCCTCGCACCTGGCATGTCTGGGGGAAGCAGGAGAGTTAAAAGCTTCAAAAGCCGCTATTTTAGCTGCTTGACAAAAGAGGAGTGAAATTTAACACAGCCGAATGCTACAGGTGCACATCTTTCTTCTAATTGGATAACGCAGTAAGGGTTGCCCTCTTAAATAACCAGAGAAACTTGTTATCAGGTTCCCTGCACTCGTCGCTCCCAGAAGCTAGCAGTGAAAATAATGACCTTGCTGACACTCCGTTAGGCACGCTAATCATTCATGCATAAACAAATTCCAAAGGTGTTCCTAAACGAATGTATCCCCAAGAAAATCTCTTCCTTCTTAACTTCTGACAGAAGACAGATACAAATCAGAGTGGTAATTGCACTATTGGCAATGGTTACAATGCATCACGAAAGTACTGAAAGCTGTTTTAAGATTAAATATACATGAAGGACAGACTAAATATGTGCAACCTGACACTGAGGCATCAGAAGCTTTCCTTCACCCCCAATCTATGGCAACACATCCTCGGGAATGTGAAAGCTAAATACTAGGAGTAAAACACAGGTAATTCAGGAGCAGAAAACCTGAAATTCTTTACAGAATAGTGTAAGAAACGCAATGCCCAGATCTGAGATAGGTATTTCACCTTGGAATGTGTTTCTCTTCCAGTCCCTTTGATGTAATTTGAACACTGGATGAGGGAGCCTCCCACTTGTCTTTTATAGAAACATACATACAAAAGGCTGCAAAAAAACCTGCAGAACCCCCATGTCTCATCCCAAGAATTCCTCATCATTCCCTAATAGGATTTTCCATCTATTCTTAGAACTCTCTGGAAGGCAAAGCATACACAAACCTCCCAGGGGCCAGTTCTCATTTGACCATTTCATTATTTTTTTAACTTATATCAATTATTACTTCAAAGTACTTTTTTCTCATTTATTCTTCAAAGACTAAGCAGCAAGTGTGACCTTTATAATAATAGTTTTTAATCTGTTTGTTGTGGATTAACTCTGGTAGACAGCTAAAGCCCACACAGCCTCTTGCTCATTGCGCCCCCCCCCCCCCCCCCCCCCCCCCCCGCCATGGGAAACGTTTTCTTTTCAATTTTTTCTCTCCTAGAAATAAGCTAATTGCTTCAGATAAAAGCTATTTATTTCATCATTCTCTAGGAATTCATAAGTTCTTATCTTTATAATTTTCCAGTTTGTTGGTACTGTTACCAAAATTTGCCATGCAAAACTGGACATAAAACTCTTCCAGCAGCCTTAGAAACAACAGAGCAGAAAAGGAAGTTTTCCACTAATGGTTTCAACAGATTTTTTTTGAAATTTCCACTGTTTAAACACTGTCAAGATAATTCTTTTTTCCATATGTTTTAGAGGAATTTCTTGTGTTTCTGTTTATGTCCAACCTGTTGAGCTGGTTGAGCACAATTTCCCCTTCTTAAATCCATGCTGAAACATGACAAAGAAACAAAATTTTCAGATTTTCAGAACTGATAGTCATTAACCCTTTCTCAGCAATGCAATCAGTGCTTACATTTGGCATATAGAGGACTATATAGGTATGTCCAAATATATCTCAGAAAACCTCAGTCTGCATCACACCTGAGTCACCACAGTCACCTTGGTTCTCTTGTGTCACTTTTGACTTCAATGACATCAGTTTTCTATTTGACACTAATTTGACACTACTCACCTCAGTCACTTACCCAAGCCTGCCTGTCACTCCATCAGCTCCTCTCAGCTCATTTTATCAGTTTACCACTTCACTCCTGACAACTCCCAGATTAGGCAGCTCCTTCAGGTGGGCCTGCTGGGCAGTCACCTACTGCCCCCAGCATCTCTCTTAGCTTCACTATTGCAAAGTGTGTGACAGAACAGTTGTCCAAAGTGATTTGTACATAAACTTCTTTTGAATTACAGATTGTTAAAAAAAAAAAAGATACTTATAAAAATAGAAAGCCATTTCACTGAGATAGTCACAAATACAAGTTTCCATAACTGAAGATAAATGTACATTTTTACAGGTAATAGCTATATGATAGTTTAAGCATATTTTAAGTTTTGTTTGCAACTTAAGTTACAGCAAAAACAACATTCCGGCTGTTGCTTGACTAATTGAGCATGGAATTAAGGGATTATTCACACATCATGCTCTTATTTGTGTGTCTAAATAAATTTAGGAGAATGCTTTTGGGAATATTTCCAGAGTTTGATATTCTGATTCCAAAAGTGGTCACAAGTCACCTTGGGAGTGAAGAGAGCAAGTTTACATGATATTTTTGCATAATATTTTCCCAGGCTCTGACCATCTTTAGTTTAGGAAATTTTTAGAGCCTATTGTCATGGTGCCACCATGACACATCAGCCAGGGCACCAGGGGCCCTGTGGGTGGGGGAGTGATAGCAGCTCCTGGCAGCCAGACCCCATCCTGCTGCTTCAGCCAGGGGTGGGCAGCCAAGGAACACTGAGGCAGCCCCAGTCCTGGCACTGGACACCTCTCTGGGGACAGGGATACGCCAAGACCAACTTTTGTCTGCTCAGGAAATCACAGTGGAAGCTCTTTCAGATCCTTCTCTAGCCTCCCACTAACCCCATGCAAAGTTGTTGAATCCACAGCGTTTTTCAGCAAAAGGATCCACAGGTTTTCTTCCTGTTGCATGAAGAGTATCTTTCAACTACTTGTTTTGAACCTGGTTCTCACTATCATCTCCTAGTTGCACTTGAAAAACGTGGTGAACATTCTATCTCTATCCATTTTCTCCATGCCACTCAAATTTTTTGTAATCTTCTGACATATCCTGCCCTGCAGAAACACCCCTTCTCCAGCCAATTCAACCATGCTCCTTATGGAAGCCATTCTAGTCCTTTGGTCACCCTGCTGCCCTTCTCTTCCTTTTTCGTTCTTAGGTATCCTTTTTGAGACGGAAGAACTGTAACTGCACAGGATAGTCAAGGTGTGGGCAAACAACTTATATAGTGGTGTAATTACATTTTGCATTTTGCTCTCTATTTTCTTCCTGAAAATTTGTAGTGTGTTGTTTTGCTTACTGCTACTGATTAATAAGTGGAGGTTTTTGTGTAGTTCTTTATTATAACTGCAGGGTCAGTGATAATGTTTTAGGACCAGTTTTGCTTTAAATACTTTTAAGAACTGATCTTGGAGAGCAAATAAGACTTCTGACACTATAACAAAAAGTACAGTAACAGTACTACCTCACTACCTCACTTGGGAGCAATAAAAATCCATTCAGCTTCCCCCTAGCAACACCACCAGCAGCAATAATTGTTCACCCAGCACAGATAAGACCCGCAACAACTACCATGAAACTGTAAAGCATTGAAGATAAATTTTGAGCAGGGCCAAATAAAAAAAAGTATAAGATCACAGTGGGACAAAAGAAATACATTATTGTACACATCCACACAAAATTTCATAGTTTAATGGGTTAGCCTGTGACATATTTAATTCAAAGGCTGGACTCAATGATCTCAGAGGTATTTTTCAACCTAATCAATTTCTGTGACTCCACGATATCCAAATCACTGTCAAGGTTTTAGGAAAATCAAGAACTTCAAATCTTGTTCTGGTTTATACTAATACCCTTTCACTTAAATCCAGAACAGTAAAAATAAACAGTCCACTTTGGTCACTTCTATCTGACCTAAAAGTTTATACGAACTCTCCAAAAATTATAGTATAACTAGATAATCCCAGTTTTCATATTTTTGCATAAAACAGCCACTAGAGGGGGAGATAATCCCAAACACTCGAGTACATCTAATCCTAGCTGGCAGAATTTATACATTTGAATCTATTTTCTATCACCATGACCGCAAAATCTATTTCTTTTTTAAAGTACACATATTCAGCTACAATGAATCATATTGAATTATTTGTTGTTAGGTTATTATTTTGATTAGGCCCAGCAGGTGAATCAGGAGTACCATGCCAGAACAAAGGCCTTTCTTTCCTTAGAAGGGTTTTTCTATTTATTTAGTAATTAACAGATCATTTTTAAATTACAGTTTCTTTCTCAGGGTGATTTAATTTGGGGACTTTAGGGTTCAGCAATCTTCCTTTAAGAAACATTAAATTCCTAGTAACTTCAGCAATCTTCAACTCGTTAATTCCAACAGATCACAAAACTCTGGCATGTTGTGCTCAAACACAAGCACCTTTACTGAGACAATAAGAATATATGTTACATATTCAAGAAGTTAGTTTATGACACTTACAGCAAATGCCAATTTATTAACCAAACAGAAAATCAATCTGTTCTATCTATTGTGAGCATAAAAAATTTCCTAGTAATTTGTTAAGGTCGTAGTAACAGTCCTGACTGCTCCATCTCCACTCAGATCAGTGTCTCTATAACTGATAGGAGCCCATGGAGTCGAGGTAAGGAAGAATTGAACTGTGTTGTATCACAAAGCAATCAAGACCTATGGTTCTCCGTGGGAGAGGAGCATAGTAATTATCCACATGTATGATGTAATAAACATGGTTAAACATTGTCAAACACAATACAGCTGTGATAAAATCTTCATCTCTGGCAGCCATGGTGACTGACACTTGATTATGGGAGGAATTGCTTTGTATTTTTTTGTGACTTGTTAGGCAAATTTATGAGGCTGATGTGAGACGGTATGTTATTATTGTTCTGAAAAGGTAATCTGTCAAGAAAACCAAGGAAGATGTGTCCCAGCACAGACCTGTACATCCATGTAACAGCTCCAGGAATTCCCTGTTCTCATTTGCTTCTCCCATCAGTCACAGAGGGAAAGCAGAGGGGTAGGCCTGCAGAGACTGATTATCCACCACAACAGCAATTATAACCAATGTGAAGAAATAAAAGAATGTTTAGTTTCTTTTAGCATCCCACATGAGTGGTCAGGCACAACCACAAACTGAGTTGTACTTGGTTTTCTGTGACTTTTTCCTGGGTGATGTAAGCACCCAAAAGTACTCTATGTTCTACCTGGTTATAAACCAGTTCTTTACAGAGGGATTAATATTATTAAATAATACATACATTTAGATATAAATGTGTATTATAAAAATAGATTCCCTTGGGTGTACATTCATTTCTCAGAAGAGGAAAAACCACTATTGAGAAAAGTGATACACCAAAACAGGAGGTCTAAACAGTAATCAAAAAGAAATATTATAATTGTGATATAGATCGAAAGTCAAGAATTGGCAACTGGAAATAAAGGTGTAATGGTCAACCACCGAAGCAGGCATTTTTCCATGAAGGAAGTTTGTCTCACAGGGAGATAAGTAACTCATGGAACATACTTTAGAGAAGAGAAAGGGAAACTAAGATGCTGTTGTGGTTATCAATCTGACCTCTTTTTAAAAAGCAACAAATGAAAACTTTATCCAGTTTTCTGAAGGCAGGAGATGAAGTGTCTGGTTTTCCCATGCCCTTTGGTGGTGGTGTGGGCTACGCTGAGTAAATGTGATGATGTAGGAGTGCAAAGCATCCATAAAAATTTAGAGAAGCAGCAGTACTGTGAGAACACATTCTCCTGTCCCTCTCTCTTCTCTCAAAGAAGGTACAAACAGCTGAGGAGAGGAGCTGCAGTAGATCAATGGGAACAGCAGAGGAGGGCTGATCCAGAATTGTCCATGCTGAGAAAGATGAGAGGAAGCTCTGAAATCAAACAATATAGTTCATGAGAGGTGGAGATCCTTTTAATTGGGCAAAATGGTGGCTCTAATGGCTGAGGTTATATAAGTGTTGGCATGCAATTGCTTTCAGCTGCTAAAGGAAACCTTTAAAAATGAAATGTATCAAATTTTAACAGAGGAAAAGAATTATTTAAGCATTTACATGGCTGTGATGATGCAAACAAAACCGCAAAACATCATTCAAATCAGTTCTTTGTTGCTAAGGAAGGTCATATGAGAACAAAGAGAAGAGGACAAAGTACCAGTTAGAGAGAAACTCAGGAAATCCCAATAAAGTTAGAGTTTAAATGGCGATAATTCACAGAAAGTCACAGACTGCTTTTGAAAAATATAGCTGAGCAACTCTGCTTCTTTTTTGCCTGGTCTTTTAGAGGGCTTTTGCCTTACAACCCCTTTACAGAGCTTGTTAGAGATCTCTTTACAAAGTAGATAATTAAATATTGTAAGGACATATTAATTGCACAGATACAGAACTAGCTTGGATAACAAAGGCAGAGAGCACTAGTGTAAAATAAAAAATTGGGCTAGAGAAACATGAAGAGCTGTGTGCCACAGAGACCAGTAATGGCTGGGAGTGACTTCATTCCTTACATGCAGATCACTGGCCAGAGTGAGGAAATACAGCTGTAAGGGAACAGAGGCTGTTCATGACACATAACTGGGCAGAGATTCAGCACAAGGGAAAAGAGTCATAAACATCAGAAGGTCTTGGACAGAGCAAGAGCGACAGGATATGAGTTAGTGGGCTTGAATTGGGAGAAATACTGTTATTAGAGACCAGACAAATGAAAATGTTGTAGCACTACCCTGACACTGTGCTTCTTACTGACTTTTTACTGACCAAGTACAGTGAGAGAGCAGGACTACTGGTGCTGAAACAGGAAGTTTTCAAGTGTTTAGCAATAGACAGAACTCAGGGCAGATACAGTCATCCTCAGCAGCACTTCCAACTTTTTGAACAATATTACAGATGTAAGCCTGATTTATTTTTTTTCAGTAGCAAAGGCCAAACCAAAAGCGAACATTATGTAGGAGTAAGTGGATGCTTTGCAATAATATTTATTTTTAATATATCTTATACATTACACAGATGTGGCCATACCAAAACTCAGCAAAACATTAAACTAAAAACTTAATTTAAGGTTGCTACATTGAGGCTGAAGATTCTACAGCTTTGGCTATTTAAAACTAATTTTATTTAGGAATTTAACTTTGCTACTAACAACTGTATGTAGAATATGTGCCACACACTTTTGAAGGTTTATTGTTTGCCACAGAGGCATCTTTGTTCATATTTTTAGATCTCTCAAATATTTGTTTACACATTTCCTGGGGAGGACATACCTTCTTTAATACAGCTTGTGCATCAGCCCACTCCTGATTTATTTTAGTATCCCCCAGCTGATGGGGGACAGATGGGTGAGGGCTGGGAGCAGAGGAATGCCGCCCTGCCTCTGATGGCCCTGGAAGATATGCAGCTCACCTCCCCCAGACAGCTTTTGAGAGCCTTTGGGAAAGGGGCAAATGTGACTTTTGGTCACCAAAAACATTAGAAATCTACAAAAGACTCAAGAGGAATCAGCTTTCTGTCTTGCCCAGCAGGATAGAGGCCACCAAGATGCTCTTGCTGAAGATTCCTATTCCAGTGAGGTTCTGTAATATTGAGGGAACAAGGACACTAAACTACAAAGTGTGTAGCATTAATTTTAATAGTGATGTGTAGTTTGTTATCATAAATTTTTCCTACAGTTCCCACCTTCGCTTGTCTAGCTATGGAATTGGAATTCAGTTTTTATCTCAATAGACTGGGAGTTACAGTTTGGATTAACATATTTTGGATTAACACATTGTAAAATTAATAGAGTCTAATCTGCACCAGTGGCTGCAATGTTTTTCAGGAGGCCATAGCCACCATCAGAGAGTGCCAGCCATAGAGACCACACGTGCAGATGGCATGGGCTGGACATCAAGTGCCCATCAAAGTCACACTTTCACTCCTCTCCTCAGCTGGACAGGGGAGGAAAAATAACAACCAAAGGGTCGTTGGTTAAGATAAGGACAGGGAGAAATCATTCCCAAGTTACCATCACAAGCAAAATGGACTTGACTGGAGGGAATTAGTTTGTTACCAATAAAATAATAAGAAATAAGACCAAATTAAAAGCACCTTCCCTCCTTCCTCCCAGGCTTTATTTTGCTCTTCATTTCTCTCTGCCTCCTCTCATCATTGGCACAAAGGGACAGAGAATGGGGCTGAGGTAATTAATCACACATTGTCTCTGCTGCTACTTTCTCCTCAGGCTAGGACTCCTCACACACTTCCACTGCTCCAGAATGGGTCCCTTGCACAGGAGACAGTCCTCCATGAACTTCTCCAGTGTGAGTTCTTCCCATGGGCTGCAGATCTTCAGGAACTGCTCCAGCATAGGGTCCCTTTAGTGTGGTGCAGTCCTTCAGGAACAGGCTACTCCAGTGTGGGTCCCCCGTGAGGTCACAAGTCCTGTCACCAAACCAGCTCCAGTGTGGACTCCTTTCTCCATGGATCCAGAGGTCCCACTAGGACCCAGCTCCAGCATAGGCTTCTCATGGGGTCACACCCTCCCTCAGGCACCCACTTACTTTAGTGTGGGATCCTTCATTAGCTGCAGGTGGATCTCTGCTCCCCTGCGGACTGCAGGGGCACAGCTGCCTCACCATGGGCTGCAAGGGATTCTCTGTTCCAATGCGTGGAGCACCTCCTGCCCCTCCTTCTGCACTGATCTGGATGTCTGCAGGACGGTTTCTCTCACAGATTCTCACTTCTCTCTCCAGCCCCTGCTGCGCAGCAGTTTTTCTCTCTTTTTAGGTATGTTATCCCAGGCGTGCTTCCACCATCACCGGTGTGCACAGCCTTGGCCAGTCGCAGGTCCATCCTGGCGTAGGCTCTGTTGGACATGGGGAAAGTCTGGCAACTTCTCAGAGAAGCAACCTCTGTAGCCCTCCCCAACTACCAAAACCCTGGCACACAAAGCAAATTCAATGCCATAGGCAGGGCAGTGAGCAGAAGAGACCCTTCTGAGAGCTTCACTCCATACACATCATTTAAATGTGTGTCATTGGACTCCCTCAGTGTAACAGAGTCAAAACAAAGGGAAAAGACTTCAACCCCACAGTTTTCTTTGGCAAATGTGGATGATCTCAAAGATGAAGTTGTGGTTTTAGAAAACAATGTTTTAATGTAGAAAATTTTCTAAAACATTGTTTGCAAACTTGTTTTATATTCAGTGATTCATGCACTTTATTATGCTTACCAGCAAGCTTTTCACCTTTAATGAGTATAACATATTACTGCCTTTTTGAATAGAAGGATGGGATAATCCTCTGGGGAAGAACCCTAATGAGAATGCAGGCAGCTGTTAGTTCCCAGTATGCAGAATGCACATCATGCCTGCCTCTGTTGCAGGTAGGGTAATTGGTATAAAACCAGGCTACAATTAGGCCAGGTCCGCAGGGAGCATCTCATAATTCTGAATTTTCAGACCCCTCAATAATTCTGTTTAGGACTTGGACAAACTCCTGGTTGACACCTTCCCAGTTTCTCCTGTACACTTTGGAAAGCCAGCCAAAGGCAGCTGTTTTCCCTGCTAAGGTGGCTTTATCCTCCAACAAATTACTCAAGTTTCTTGCTGTCTTCTCTCCCTGGGTACAAGATTTTGGGGCTCAAACAGAAACCCCTACTGGCTGGTTGTGCAGTTCCACGTGTTGTTCTGCCTCCTTCATGACTATGCAGGGAGAGGAAAATCCCTGTTTTTCCTCACAGCTTCTCCCTTTAGTGAGTGTGTAGTGACAGCAGTGGGATAACCTGGGGAGAGGAGGCTGTAAAGTCCAGCAGAAAGGAAAAACTGATGGGTTAATGACAGCAGATTCTGTGCCACATGTCTGGGGGAAAGGATATTTATAGAAAACATTTTGTGAGAACAGGAGGATGTCATTTGGGAAGGAAATAAAAGTCTCAAAACCAGAAACAAAAATGGAGAAAGAAAGATTTCCTTCCTCATTAAATCTTTCATGATTTCCATGGAGAAGAAAACATCATAGATGGTCCATACCACCAAACTGTAAACATACTGTAAATCAAGCACTTGCTGATATGTAGTTTCCACACTCATAAGACCTTTTTCCTATAATAAGAACATAAAAATACTGCCTCAAAAGCTAAAATTGTGCATTAATCTCTTAACAGTTTGTATTTCTAAAAAAATTTATACCAGAAAGCTGGGTAAGTGTGAAGCCCTACTATTAATGAGTACATTTCACCAGCCTCTAGTACTCAGGATTGCTGATACAAAGTACATAACCATGACATAACAAAGCTTACAGGAATAAATTATTCTCTCTGGTATTTTGTCTGTTAATTTGTTCCTACAATTTGTCTTATAGTTGCTGCTATTAACATCACTTCTGTTTTTCTACTTGAGTAATTTGTTATCGTCTAGATTAAGACAGCTTTCAAAATAAAAATTGAGTCTTGGTGAGTTTAATATTAATTCGTTATTATTAACCAACTAAGATCTTCTTTATATGTCTGGAATACAAATGCATATTAATAATGCTAGCATACCTTTAGAAAATTACTATCATCATAATAAAACAATCCACTAAGTGTAACAATACATTTGCAGGGTAATACCTGGGGGAAAAGTGTAGATGCTTGATTATATTAACATTTAATACAGAATGTTTAGAGGCCATAATTTATTGTATAAATGTTCTTGAATATTAATGAAGTATTGAAGGATTGACAAACAACTCACATGAAATGCTAATGCAGAACTGAAATCCGTGAGCAATTCCTTTTCATAATTCTCTTTGATTTTCCAGGAGTAGACATGTGAAACTATTCACTGAACAGCAGTATCTCAGACTGAGGGCAACACAGACTTCGAATACAGAAGCACTTAGGGTTAACCTGCATGAAAAAAAAAAAAATACATAATATATTTTTAAAGCTGACAATGCATGTATTGACCATACAGTTAAAAATCTGATTCCAGTGTTTGTGACTGACAGAAATATAGTGTAAACCAGAAGCCTGTCTTGAAGCCTGACATCTAGCACATGGCTCTGTGTGGTCTGACCAGAAGCACTGTTCTAGAAATTCCATCACTACATAAAGCTCCACCCAGGGATCTGAAGTGTTCTGAGAACATGTAATGTGCAAGATAAGGAAAGCAAGTCAGTGACTAATAACATTATGTGGACTGAATTGAAAGAACTTATACTATGTTAATATTTTTATTTTGCAGCAGCAGAAGGATAAAGCAGTCCAAAATTTGTTAGGTTTCTGTTAAGCTTTCCTCATTGTTCTTGGCTGGGATAGGAAACAAAATCTACTAAGTTATCATCTCAAACTGCACAAGCAATTTTCTTTGAAAACCATTATCTGCATGAAATCTCTTATGGCAGGAAATCACTAACAGAAAGAAATTCCTTTGCATTGAGAGAAAAGTCCAGACTACTTTAATTACTTGTTTTAAAATACAAAAGTTGCCACAAAAGTTGATTCACTAATCATTGAGATTCCAGATACCTGTCTTGACAGGTATCAGTCTATTATCTTGACAGTAGACTGATTTTTTTAGAAAGAGCCTAAGGATATGAGGTAAAGAAAAAGAGAATTGTCTGAAATACTTACAATTATATTTTCCATCAGATAGTCTGTAATTTGTCACAACTGGTCACTGAATAGAGACCATAAAGAGAGAACATAAAACAGGGGATCATACATGCATTTCAAGTTCATACTTAAAACACTGTTATGATACAGTGAGAAAAAAAATGCCTGGTCATTCATAACAGCATCTGTGACAGAGCAGAAGCACCTGAGAGGAACCACACAGCAAAGAAATCACTGGCAGCTTATATGCTGAGCCAGACCATTTACAACTTGTTTACACTAACTGGCAGGATGATAAAAAGTCACATCTTTTTTCCCCTTTGCTTTTCCGTACAGTATTCACATATCATCACACCAGTTCTGGAAGCTGCTGAAATCCCTTGGTAACTCCTCATTTTATACCAGGATTGTATGCTAGATGTATATAGCATACTTAGCTCAGTGAATTTACTGTATAGCAAAAAAAAACAAAACCAAAAAAAACCAAAAAATCAAAGTAATACTTCATGTGTCTTTAGATGAGCCCTCGCCAAAATATGTCGTTTTTAGCTCTATTCAAAATGAGTAGAGAAGACTGAAGGGAGAGGAGGGGTGAGGAGCTCAGTCTGCTGCAGATAGGGTCTTTCTGACCTCCCTGAGCTCCAGCTGGATATCCCAAGGAACTCCACATTCCTGAAGAAAAGAAACTTTGTGATCTTCAGAGCTGGATGGCATCCTCATTTGCCATGCAAAGACAGCTACTCAAATGATACTTTTAAAATAATAACAACAAACAATATTAATGCCACACAAAAAACACCTTATATACCAGCTTCATAACATTGTGGGGGTTTTGCAGTCCTTGCTGTATCAAAGAAACCTGTATGGTTTGAGGGTTTTTTCTTTAATTTGACTCTCGAAAGATGATAAAATGAGGAAGGCACCTCAGTTTGCATTTTTCCTTGGTATGCTGATTTTACATAGCAACAATCTCCCTTCCTGACTGTAATAATCTCACCCTGCCCTTTCTAACCCTGTCTGCCAGTACTGGCTATTACCTTTTTTAATAGCACTGCAGATTACTAGTAGTCATAAATTGCAGGTTTTACACTTAATCATGACTTCTTTGATTCATTTCTGTCAATGGCATAATTTAGATCACCCTTTTTACCAGCACAATGGTTGTCTCAATGTCTAAAGGAACAGTTATTTTGTCAGGCTTATTTCTTATCCAATTATCAAGCCAGGATTAAAATGAGAACATGGTGATTTTCTCTGACACTTTTTCTTTTTTTCTGCTGACTTTCAGTAACCTTCATGCTTGTTGCACTGCATAGCAATTCTTCTTAATCATTTGTTTTGTTAAAATTCAAAGTGTGTAAACAACTTGTAGGGAAGGTGACAAAGCTAATTCTGGAGGAATGCATTCGATCTTCTTGGTCAGACTCTGCCAGCAAGAAATGCCTCTTTCACACCTGTATTAATGATAGTTTAGACATGTGTGTTCTGCCCTCATCTATCAGCAGAAGCTCACCTTTCTATGGATGTAATTAACTTGGCCTTGCCTGTGGCAAAGAGCACAGCAGGTATGTCAATCTCTGCGTGGCTGAGCTAGCTAATGCTTGTCTTTTCATGATGCTGCTAGACTTGGGAGTACATGCTCAGAAAATATTGTATTTTCAGGTTATGTTTCTGGGCTTTCTTGAAGACAATGACTTCTGAATTGAGACCAAGGCAGTGCAAATGATAGAATTTAAAGGCTAGGAGCACTTATGTTCTGAACGGATAAGTTATGAGTTGTATTTTTTTCTCTCATACAAGCTTTCAGGAATGTACTGAATTAGATGTTTTCACTCATTTTATATTTAGAACCATTTTGCACAAACACAAAATTTCCTCACTATTTGAGAGATAAGGCAGTAAATAAAGTCCCAAGCTTTATGATATACAGATGTTCATGCTATTAGATTGCCCTCTTCAAGTGGTGCTCACAGTCTATGTCTATACTGTTCTCCTTGCTTACTCCCAAGGACCACACCAGTGTAGACATGGCAATGTGAAGCTTAAAGATCATCATTCATTCAGTCATTCATTCATTCCATCATCCATCCATCCATCCATCCATCCATCCATCCATCCATCCATCCATCCATCCATCCATCCATCCATCCAGTGCAGTGTGTGGCTCCAGACAGCTGGCACAGCCCAGGGAACCCAACAGGGAAGAGAAGTCCATGGTTTCAGAGTGGGAACTGACATCATTACCAAGGGGGGACAAACCTCCCAAAACAAATACTATGGCTTAAACAAAGGCTTAATCAAAATATCACATTCAGCCTAGTAGCAAATACATTTGATTGTGACGAATGTCCATTACTCAGCTGATATGGAAAAACTTTAAAAATATTGTTTTACTTTAAAAAAAAACTTTGAATAATCAAAGGCTTTAAATTATTAAGACATGTCTCTTAAACAGAAGAGTGAGAGGTTTTCAGAAGGACATAACTCAGTTCACTGGCTCTGTCTTTTGAAGGGCTGCAGAGAGACGCAGATTTTTAATACGAACAACTCTGTGCTGAGATGCTAAGGCATCAGTGGGACCCCACAGGTACAAAGACACTTCTTATCCTATCTTTTCTGTACCTTAAGCAAGGCTAAAATGGTTATTTATTTTGCATATTTAGGAAATTTTTATGTCCTCCTACACCTACAAATATTTTATTTATATACAAGAAGACCTTTATTTTAACATCCAGAGAAAAATTCCTGTGGGACAGTAATTCCACAGACTGTGGAATATTGTCAACAGGGTTAAGCAAAACTTAGAAATCTTGCTTATTTCTTTAAGCTGTTAAATTAGATGGACACATATCACATAACATATACTGCATTGGAAGAAGAAAGGGAAAACTGGACAAAGGACTATACATTTGATACACATTTTTATTTCAGAAAGGTTTCCTTGGCCAAAGGACAATATGAAAAAAAAAAATTAAGTATAGCAGTGCTCATTTATTTAAACAGGCACATCAGTTTGTAACTATACTTCAGGTCATAATTAATGAGTTTAATATGATGATTGTCATTCAGAGAATCGTGTATCAAATATTATGATCACAAACTTTAATAATTTATGACCACTAGTAGTATGTTATATAGCAAATATCACTCTCATATTCTGCTTGCAAAAATGAAACAAAACTAAAACTCAGACACAGTAGATAGATGGATAGATAGACACATAAATACATACATAATATTTGAGATCTATCAAACAACAGATGCTTTCTAAAAGAGGCACACACTTAACTTCCTTTGTTAAGATGTTAATGTTTTGTAGATTATGTATTTGGATAAAAGAAAGAGGAAGCCACATAATTCTGATGGTTCATGCGTGGACTATGCCAATAAATACAGAGCTGGGCCAATTAGCAATCTCTTTTTTTCTTGGTTTAAGAAGGACCCAGTTGATCACCTAACTAGTGAGGGCTGCACTAATTCCCAGCTCCTGGAGAGTAAAGCAATGCTCTAGAGGCCCTTCATGGTTAAGGAGGGCAGGATGAGGATGTTTTGGCATCACCTCAGCCGAGGATGAACATTTTTTTCCCCAGACCTGTAGCATATGGATGACCACACAGCAATTCCATTGCTTAGGATCAAGCTGGAGTTGAAGTTTCATATGGCACTTGTGGCAGCCTGGGCCTTGCAAAAACCCCTGTGCTCTCTAGATCACTAGAGTAGATTCCAAAGACATAAACTCGACTCCAGAGTTTACCTGGGTTTTGACATGTGTTGAATTTGTGGTGAAATTTGCACCCTGCCAAATCAATACCATACTAAGTATTTCAGTCATTCTTTCAGCTATAGGCAGAGTTAGTGTTGTTAAATGCAGTATCTGCTGAAGTTTTCTGCTGAATGGTTGTTCTTCCCTGTTTGGTTTGTTTTTTGGTTTTTTTTTTTTTTTTTTCATTTTCTTGGATTGTAGCCTTCTCATGGCATGAATCAGCAGAACACTCAAGCACCAGCCCTGACTGAATTCACAGAGATTTAATATCTGTTTAATGTCACCCCATCAGAACAGTTCAGTCCAACAGCAAACTCTGAGCAGAAGCTATGACTTCTGACTGACTATGTCAAAGAGGGATCAATGCTCCTGTGGCGTAAATCACAGAATTTTATATTTCCACTTTGTGCCACACTAGGCCCACAAAGAACATCATTCTGCAGTGTTTTTTTAATAAAAAAGTGCCTGTCTTTTACTAGAACCAGAATTTGTACCAGTCTGATCTCAGAACTGAATGTGTATTTTCAAATGTACTTAATTCAAAGAGTTTGTACATGAATAAAAAAAACCCTTCTGTCTGTTCGGTACTGCATTCCAATACAGATTGTAAGCAAATATACAAATTAAAGTGAATTGGAGCTTTCAGTCCCTTCTCCTATGTAGCTATCCCTGGTGAATTTAACTGAATCAATGAATAAACCTCATATTTTAAATGAATGTTGGAAAAGAGAAAAATTTTAAAATAGTACAGTGATCAGTGCCATTCTCCTCTATTCCGAAGTAGCCCAAATGAACCCTGAAGGTATAAATGGACCCCTGTGTGTTTAAAAAAGGACTCTTTAAAACAATAAGGAATTCACACAATTCTATGAGGTCTAACCATGATTACAAACAAAAATATATGGGATAAGTTTTCATTTTTTCTGTTGCTCTTTCACATTTTCCAACATTTACTAGTGCTCTGTTTGTCCATTTTATATGGTGGTGTACAGACCCCTTTACCTAGTCAGATTGTTACAAAGGGAATCTAGAGTTATTATGAACAATAAAAAAAAAATTGACCATGTGTCTAGGTTTGGAAAGACCAATGTCTGCCAGGGAAAGCAGGAGCCTCACTTGAAATGGAGAATGTAAACCCCCTCCCTTCAAATTATGATGATTTTGAAATTATCAGGCTCTCAGACCTATAAGGGGAAATTCCCAAGATATGGGAATAGGAATAACAGCTCTTTACTAGGAATATTAAAAATAAAAATGTAGTAATGCAAAAAAGCAGACAAACAAAAAAGAAAACACTGACAGTCAGAATGCAGCCTGACACCCTGTTGGTCAGGGTGTTGGTAGCAGTTCAGTTAAGTCATCCTGGAGTGACAGATGTGGATCCGTTGGAGCAGAGATGATCCTGTGCAAGGGTGTAGTTTTCTCTGAAGGTTCAGTCTTTCTCTGAGAATCCAGTGGAAATAGGCTGCTCTGGTGTTCTGAATCTCAGGTTTTATCCAGGGAGGAATGCTTAGCTCCTCCCACTGGGTGGAGCATCTCACAATGGGATGATGTAAGGAACATTGCTCCACTGGTTTTAACAGCTGGCCCATTAACAGAAGGCACCCACCCTCTCCCCCCTCTGGATTTATGAGGAATGGGTCATAGAAGAGATAAGGAAAAACACCTTCCCAACCAGTTTCAACAGATGGCAATAGAATACATACTTTTGGTTACATCTTGCATTGCAACCTAAGACAATTATCCACTGTGTGCAAACTGGTCCCTGAGCAAAGACAATCCCGTGGATGGGTTTGTCTGTATACAAGGAAGAATTGATCCAAACTGTCTTCCCTAATAAACCTCTCACATGCACCACTGGGACTTTGTCTCCATTTGCTGTATGCAGGGGCTCATATTGGGCAGGGGCTGCTCAGTTGGTGGAGCCTCAGGTGTTAACTAACCAGGTGGCCTTTGCTAGATCCTGCTCCCAATTCTTGAAAAATCCCCCACACTATGCTTTAAAGGTGGTTTTTAAGTGGAGTCCATTGTACCTCTCCACTTTCCCAGCAGCTGGTGCATGGTAGGGGATATGGTACACCCACTCAATGCCATGTTCCCTAGCCCAGGTGTTAATAAGGCTGTTCTTGAAATGAGTTCCATTGTCTGACTCAATCCTCTCAGGAGTACCATGCCTCCACAGGACTTGCTTTTCCAGGCCCAGGATGGTATCTGGGCAGTAGCGTGAAGCACAATAGGGTAGGTCTCCAGCCATCCCGCGATGGCTTCTACCATCGTGAGCACGTAGCGCTTGCCTTGGCATGTCTGAGGCAATGTAATGTAATCAATTTGCCAGGTCTCGCCATACTTACATTTGGACCACCGCCTGCCATACCATAGGGGCTTTACACGCTTGGCCTGCTTGATCACAGCACATCTCACAGTGAGACATTTTTGCATGTTCAGTTTATGTTCTGTCTGGAAAAGAAGCCATGTGTCACAAGAGGTACCATAATGTTCACTTGGTGGGCCTGTTTCCAGAACATCCTCTTCATGAAATGGAATTTCCAACCGCAGCTGGTCTTCTCCAAAGAGAATTAGAACCTAATCACTAATGGAAAACAGAGGAAATCAAAAGTTGGACTCTCTGCAGCCATGAGTGAAAACCAATAAGGACTCATTCTCCAGACAAAGTAAGTACTGAAAACGAGAAATAGTTAATTATATGAAGGTTTATTTGTTGCTGCCAATTCTGAGTTTTTTGAGATATTTGTATGAATAAACCATAAGAACAGTATGAAGCTTGTGCATGCATTCTAACACCTGTAGGCCTTAGAAGAGATTCTGTAATACTGAGAAATTTTTGAAAAAATTGGAAGGTGTTTGGCACTTCCCAGTAAAACCTAATGTGAAAGTAGTACTTGGTGACCTACAGAGTATCTGTTAGTAATTGAAAGGTAGAATCAGTACAGCTCATAAAGGTGAAAATAATAGGGATAAATTGATTTAGGTATGTGTTAAAGTTGATAGCAATAAAAACTTTGTATCTGTTGCAGTGAGCAGCAATGATGAGGGTAACAAGAATGAGAAAATATTAGAATTAAGAATAAGCAGATTTTTATTTTCAGACTGTAAATATGCCTGCCAAGAACACTGCAAATTCAACAGAACATACCTCTGAAGTAACAGTTTTCTCAGCAGAGAGTACTGTCACCTTGTCGCTTCAATTGCTCTCCATATTGTAAATGCCATGTTTTAATATATTCCAGTACATTGTGATTATTGTACAGGGTATTTTTATATTTAATGTTTGACATTTAAGCCTTATACACCAGAAATCACCATATCTTTAATCAATTTTCTGAATATTATTAATACTACAGATATGGATGATGGTTTGTTGTGGACTGGGAACAGGAGGGCAAGATCCTGCTCCTACATTCAACCAGCAGCTTTAGAAGTCCTGTGGTTAGAAGATGACTGAAAAAAATAACCAGGATGGAGGTCACAAAACCCTTCATAGTATCAATTGCCTTTGACAAGGATTTGTTACCCACACATTGATGTATTCAGCTCTTTGATTTGCGCTCTGAGTAGTGGACTGCTTTCCAGTATCATTAATTCTTAACTGCAGTGCTTTATCTTCCTATCTTGTTCTCCAGTTTCAACCAAGTATTCACAAAATCACTTTATCACTCACTTTCATCACTTCTTTGAAACATATGTGATAATCTATGTGATAATCTCCAGACTATCACATAATACAGAAATTTGAAGCAGAAGTGCATAAATAAACCCATTTCAAGGCATTTGCCTGTATTCCTCTAGACCAATGCAACATGGCAAATTCCAGACCAAACTGAAGGCACACCTCAGTGTGCAAAGTAATTGCACAAGTCTGATCCTTCCTCCACACCAGGCTCATTATGAAAGTAGGGCACACCAACACAGCTTTAGTCAAACTTCTGAGCCAAGCTGTGGTAGAGAGGCAAACAGCCATTCTTCTTGTAGTTCCATGCATCCAGCACATCCTCCAAGGCAGATGAGAAGTATTATTAGCAAATGGTTACTGAAACTGATGGGATTGTAAGGCTAGCTTCCAAACAAGAAAGCTACATGGTATAGATTACACATAACAGCTCAGTTTAGCACCTCTAGTAAATCTGAGGATTATTACATTTCTGCCTGTCAGTTAAGCCAAACTAACTCAATGTACATGCTTCACCAAAATGAGCAGGTAACATTTGTCACCTTCAGTGCAGGATGACTCAAAAATATCCAAGCTAATGGCTTTCTCCTTTTCCCATGGGATATATGTGCATGCACCATTTACTGTGGCCTTGGACAATGCACAAGATGATGCACCTTGGTCTTGAAGCTGCTGTTGTCAATTTAAGTATCTAGTGAGACTGCAAAAGCTGAAACTTTGGGGTATTTTCCTGGTTTATGTGCAAAATAGGTTTTCTAGTGATGCTTGATAATAAAACTCAGATCCCGAAATTATTCATCACTAGACTGTGTTTGCCTAATCTCATGATTTTTAGCTAGCCAAAGTGAGGCATGTTCATATAGACCAATATTCAGGAGTATACCTCAGAATACACTTCTTCCCTCAGATATAACTATTTTGAACAACAAGACAAGCTTTTTTGGGCATAGTGTTCAAACACGATCATTCCCTCACAGGAATGCTTTGAAGCAAAGTGTTTATGCTTAGTTAGATTTACAAATGTCTAACAAAAATACATCACTTCCCAAGATGTATGCTATGTTTCAACAAAACAATTAGTTATGAAATTGAACATTAATAAAAACAGTTCTCTTTGTAGCTCAACTCCCTTTACCTTCACACTATATACAATAATGTCAAATAGCTCTCTGCAGTACTTCTGAATGACTATAGCTACACTCCCATCATAATATGTGAATTTATATTATACATGAAAGGTCATAACCTAGGAGGGAGTCAGTTTCTTTTCATGCATGTATTCCTTAAGAGTGAGGCAAAAAGGAAAAAAAAAAAAACAGGCTCTGCATTGCTACTGTGGAGGTACCCAGGAAAATTTTCCCTTTCCTCAACTTTCTGGCTGTGTCATGTTTTTGTTCAGTGGCCACACTTACCTTGTCCCTACCATTTTAACTTCCCTTTTCTTTTGGCATGTGTGCATTTCCCCCTGCAGCCTCAACTTGCTCTTTTCAC